>CAUYLG010076482.1:0-61236 GCA_963573385.1 Cacajao melanocephalus
TGTAGGGACATGGATGAACCTGGAAACCATCATTCTCAGCAAACTGACATAAGAACAGAAAATCAAACACCGCATGTTCTCACTCATAGGCGGGTGTTGAACAATGAGAACACATGGACACAGGGAGGGGAGCATCACACACTGGGGTCTGTCGGGGGAAATAGGGGAGGGACAGTGGAGGGTGGGGAGCTGGGGAGAGATAGCATGGGGAGAAATGCCAGATATAGGTGATAGGGAGGAAGGCAGCAAATCACACTGCCATGTGTGTACCTATGCAACAATCTTGCATGTTCTTCACATGTATCCCAAAACCTAAAATGCAATTAAATAAATAAATAAATAAATAAATAAAAAGAAAGAGACTAAGGAGAAAACTAAATGCAATGCATGGTCCTCACCTGGATCCTTTTGCTATCAAAGAACCTTATTGAGACAATTGGTGAAACCTGAATGGAGTCTAAGGATTAGATGGTAGTAATAAATCAATGTTAATTTCTTTATTTGGATGCTTGTAATGTCATTATGTAAAAAAATGCTCTTTTATATTAAAAATATACACTAAAGGATTCAGAAATATCCCCATTATGTTGGTGACATACTCTCAAATGTTTGTAAAAAAAAAAAGTTTATTGTATTGTACTTACAACTTTTCTAAAAGTTTAAAATTGTTTTAAAAAATTAGAATCTCAGCCAGGCGCTGGGCCTCACACTTGTAATCTCAGCACTTTGGGAGGACAATGTTGGCAGATCACAAGGTCAGGAGACTGACACCATCCTAGCTAACACAGTGAATCTCTGTCTCTATTAAAAATACAAAAAATTAGCTGGGTGTGGTGGCACGCACCTGTAGTCCCTGCTACTCGGGAGGCTGAGGCAAGAGAATCGCTTGAACCTAGGAGGCAGAGGTCGCAGTGAGCCGAGATCGCACCACTGCACTCCAGCCTGGGTGACAGAGTGAGCCTCCCTCTCAAAAAAAATAAAAAAATTAGAATCTCTGAGGGTGAGCCTGGACATCAGTTTTTAAAAACTGGCTAAGTGATTCTAATGTGCAACCAAGGCTAGGAAACACTGTTATAGAGTCTTCATTAACATCATCAAAGAAGAAAGGTGACGTACTTTTTTTCACTGAGTGCAAAAAGCTTAATTTATTTAACTAAACTCTTCCCTTTTCTTACTTTCGAAAACCACTTATTGAAGAGCTTTTATATGCCAGGCAAGAAAAATATGTCTTCTCTATGTGTACTCACAGTCTCACATGAGCAAACACATTATACTGTAATAGTAGTAATATTATTATTATCATTTGTTGAGCAATTACTATTTGCTAGGCACAATGCTTTTTGATAGGGCAGGTACTGTTATCTTCATTTCACCTACGCACGCTGAGATGAGTAACTTGCCCGGGTGTATAGAGCTATTTTGGCTCGGCTACACCACTACAGCATAGGAAGGCAAAGCACTTCGAAAAACACACACATATGGACTGATGCAGACTATGGGTGCCGTGGAAGGTTTCTTAGATGAGGGAAGGCAGAATGTATCTGTAGACATGCATATCATTTCCATTTTTAATGACCACAAACACTCTTTCCATGAACATCTGTGCAGATAACTTTCCATTTTGTAGTCCCGCTGCCATTCTCTTCCTTTGCTTAGATTCTAAGAAGTAGAATTCTGGGATGAAAGTTATAGAAAAACTCTAAGGCTTTCAATATTTTTCACCCATAGTTGTCACCAGCTATATGAGGTTATCTACTTTACTGTAGCATTTCCAGCAGTGGGCATTATTACTTCAAAAACTCTTTGCCATTAATAGAAAAACTAGTATTTCTTTGATTACTCAGCTGAACATTTCCCCATCAATGCTGTCTTTAACACACAAATTTAAGATCTTTATAGTTACAGTCATCAAAGTATAAGAGAACATTAACAGTGAAAGAACATTCTAAAATGTCTCATAAATGTCATAATTTATTCCTACAATCACAAAATCAACTGGGTCACAATTAGCAATATTCAAAGAAAACAAATTTCTATATTCATGCTAAGATATTTGACCTCTCAAACTTCCTATGAGCTCTAGGAGAAGAGTAGAAATAAATTGTTCGATGCTATCACAATCCAGCAAGTAAAACATGTTCTATAATTGTTTGCTATAAAAATAAATAAAATCATGAATAATGACAAAATATAAATGGAAGACATACTTTCTGAGCTCTATGTCCATGACACATAGCTCAGTAAACATCACATTAGGGAAAGATTAAAGAGAAGTAGCATGTTCCCCTCTTTCTCTTCTTGCCATATAAATATAACAACATATTCCAGCTTGCCTGTGATAGTTCTGGTTTATGCCTCTTGTCCTAACATCTTGTCTGATTAGAGCTGCCTTTCAAAGCGTGTTTAATTAGGCAATAAATTTTATGGTCAC
Source organism: Cacajao melanocephalus (assembly GCA_963573385.1). NCBI lineage: Eukaryota > Metazoa > Chordata > Mammalia > Primates > Pitheciidae > Cacajao > Cacajao melanocephalus. Next base: position 2,432 of record CAUYLG010076482.1, read on the forward strand.
TCTGCATCCAAAGGATGTTCCCTTAATGAAGAGCTGATCTTAAGAACAAAGTTACTCACTAATCAGACAACTTGTCTTTTTGTCACTTGGATTTTCACTTTGAAGACTTATAGGCAGACACCTCATTTGGCCTTTACATGTTTTCGTAATATTTTACCATCTGAAGCCAAATAATAATCTGAAAATAGTTAATTGCTAAGGGTATCCTTGACTATATCAGCACTCTTTATTTCATTTTATTGATAAAAGAAGAGACGCATGGAAAGAAAATGTGACTTATTCAAGGTCACATTAAGTAAAATTATCAGCCATATGAGAGGAAGTTATTGAAGCTCTAACTTCTTATTTTTGATTCTCTAAACCACAGTCATTAACATGCAATGAAATCTCCAGTGTAGTATCTCAGAAAAATTTCAATCATTTAGTAAGTAGCTTTCCAAACTGCAGGCAGTAATAATCTATTTCAAACAATATGAGCAAAATCATAGGCATATCTTAGATAACATTTTTTCCTTTTTCTTTTTTTTCCCCTCAGGCCCTCTTGGATAATATTTTTTAATGGATATAAATCTCATGGTTAACAACATTTCATTTTCATTGAGTAAAAGTCTCCGTTCAAACCTAGCTGAAAGGTCCAAGCTATCAGAAGGTGAGGAAATATTTATTTATAAAGTAAGTGAAAATTTAAAATAAACATTTAATCTTTTTGGTTATTAAAAAATAAAGCTTGCTACATTTTTACATTTCACAAATATGTCTTCATTTCATACAAAGATGCAAAATAGGTAAGATTTTACAAATATCTTGGATTATATCAGAAAATCTTAAAGGAGCTAATGAAGTCACTTTCTATAACAACAAACAAACTTATGGGGATAAATTTAATAGACTATGACTAAGAAACATATGAAAAAAAGTGACTCCACTGCTTGCATAAAAGGAGAGGCATACCATATATGGAGTTGGAGAAACTCACTACTACGGATATGTCATTTCCATATAATTAATAAACATATTGTAATGTCACTCAAGGTCCCATTTGCATCTTGTAGAGGTGGAGTAAAGACTTCGGTATAAAGTCATTTAAAGTTCATTTGGAGGTTGGCCAGGCATGGTGGCTCATGCCTGTAATCCCAGCACCTTGGGAAGCTGAGGTGGGAGGATGGCCTGAGGTCAGGAGTTCGAGACCAGCCTGGCCAACGTGGTAAAACCTCATCTCTACTAAAAACACAAAAAATTAGCTGGGCATGGTGGCATACACCTGTAATCCCAGCTATGCAGGAGGCTGAGGCAAAAGAATCGCTCGAACTTAGGAGACAGAGGTTGCAGTGAGCGACAGAGTGAGACTCCCTTTCAAAAAATAAATAAGTAAATAAAATAAAGTTAATTTGGAGGAATACATTTTAGAACACTTTTGTAAAGTATAAATAAGCTACAATAACAAAAACAGTATTTTGCTGGCACAGATCAATGGAGTAAAATAGGAAGTTCAGAAACAGGCAAGGGTGTATGTAAGTATTCAATAAATGAGAAAGACCAATGAAAGGATGGAAGAATTTAACCCATTTAGCCGTGGATTTAGCTATTTAGATAAAATAGTTTACTCTTAATAAACAATATTGTGACAGCTGGCTAAATCTATACCTCACACTGTATGTCTAATAAATGCCAGGTGGATTGAACATTTCAATGTATGAAAATAAGAACAAAGTATTTCGGGAAGGCTTTTCTATGTACAACTTCCAGGACATAATTTTTTAAAAAAGATTAATAGATTTGATCACATAAAAAATATTCATTAAAATAAGTATGTATTAAGGATATCAACCATTTTTCTGTCATTTATAAAATAATCACTTAAATTTATTTCTTTTTAAATTTCATTTAGCTCATTTTGACACAAAAATTTAAAAATATATAAGAAGTTAAAAAAATAAAATTTCTATTTAAAGTTTTCTTTTTGGATTTTGGCCTAGAAATGACTTTCTTAACCCTAAACCAGAACCATTTTCACTTATATTTCCTCAGAATTCTTTCATTGTTTCTTGTTTTATGTTAATTTAAAAGACAAGCAGTCAAATATGGCTCCGTCTCATATTAGTTGTCTGGTTTGGGGATGTTACTTAACTTCTCTGAATCCTAATTTCAGTTTCCTAAAAAGACACATATAATGAATGGAGTTGCTATGGCAATTAAAAGAAATAATTTATACAACACATGTGTCATGGTAGAATCTGGTTAATAAAAGTGCCCAAAATGTTAGCTATCACTTTTAGTACTATTGTTACAGTGGGCAGATAGTTGGATATGAGCAGGGCAGGAAAGGGCTCCCCTATCTCACACCGGGAGTGTTGGGAGGCCATCAGGTGATGGCTAGGTGGTTGTTAACTGTCTCTCTGAAGTAATAATTGGTCACAGCTGGCATCAGGGAAAGGCAGTCTCCTGATAGACAGAAAACACCTAAAACTGGTAATCAGCGGCTTCCCAGTAAGATCTCAGGAGTTGGGTGAGTGGGCAGAAGTAACGCAAGACCCCGGAGGATGCCAACATATAAAAACCCCAAGTCAAAAGGTTAAGCCACACGCTTGTCTTTCAAGTCACCTGCTTGGCCCTTTTCCAAGTATACTTTCCTTTCTTTTGTTCCTGCTGTAAAGTTTCTAAGTAAACTTTCACTCCTGCTCTAAAACTTGTCTCGGTCTCTCTTTCTGCCTTATGCCTCCTCGGTTGGATTCTTTCTTCTGAAGAGACAAGTACTGAGGTTGCTACAGACCCATATGAATTTGCCATAGATAACACTATCACACTGTATATTAGACTCCTCCCCACTCTTTTTAGAGACAAAGTCTTGCTATGATGTCCAGGCTGCAGTGCAGGCACTATTCACAAAACAATCATAGCACAATGTGGCCTCGAACTCCTGGCCTCAAGCAATCCTCCCACTTCAGGCTCCCAAGTAGCTGGGACTCCAGGTGCATGCCATTAAGCCTGGCTGGACTTCTTAATTTCATTGGAAAACAGTTGACCCTTGAATAGTGTGGAGATAAGGGGTACCTACCCCCTGCACAGTGGAAAAATCTACATATAACTTTTGACTCCCCAAAAGCGTAACTACTAATGCTGTTGACTGGGAGCTTCACTGATAACATAAAAAGTCAATATACTTACAAATAGACTAGTATCTACATATATTTTATGCATTTATAATGTACCTTTTTTCTTATTTTTTTGATATTTCTAGGCTACAAAGTTCATCCATGAGTTTTTTTCAAATTGTCACAAATCTCCAAAAACCTTTTAAATATATTTATTGAATAAATAAATGAGTATATAAGTGGATCAGCACAGTTCAAACCTTGTTCAAGGGTCAACTGTATGTATTTTAATGACCAACAATTTATGGTGATGGTATAGTCACCTGATTTAAAAACAAATTTCACACAATTTAATTATTTTAAAATCACAATGTATGCCAACTAGAAAAAAAAAATCTTAATTCTTTGAAGGCTGTACAGCATGGTACAATTTGGTCTTTTAAAGTTGCAGTCCAAAATCATCAGGCGGCCAAGTAAGAGTCTTCCAAGAATATTAAAAGTTTTCTTACACAACAGGACTGCCGAGATAATTTATGAGCTTGAAATATAAAGAGGATGTTTACCTTCTTTATCTTACCTCTAATAGGCCATCCTCTGGCAAATCAGTACAGTGAACAGCATTCTGGATCTTAGTTTTACCAAAGACTGCTCTGAGAGTTCCGGGGCGTAAATGCCGGGCAATTTCCTATTAAATATATATTCACATATTGATTAAAGTTAGTCATATGGTGTAAATAAGAAAACACTAGCTATAGGAAACACTAACTTATTTATGAAATACATGTTATATATAGATGGTGCTAGTTTTTCCTAGAAATAGCAAAAATGTACAAAAAAACCATGAATGTACAAAAACAAAAACGTTGCACACTGAGAATTTTCAGTTCACTCAAGGGTTTTTCTGTGGCCCCATATAAAGTCTGCTGTCATCTACATACAGGGGAAAATAATAATTGCATTTCTTTTTATCAATAAATTATGGGAATCACACAAAATGTGAAACTAGTTAATTATGGTTAAAGACTTGTATTTTATAAAGACAGTAGAGATCTTAACAACTTTCATTTAAAATGAACCAATCCGATGGTGTTGATTTCAAAAGATTTTTTACAAATGTTTGTTGTATCAATTTAGTGGTAGTTCATCTTTAGGAGGAATACATGGTCACAAATAGCCCTGAATTTAATGAGGGTTAGAGAGAGGCAAGGGAATGATAATCATGTGCAAAAAAATTTAAGACAGGAAGAGAGGACCTAGGGGATAAATAGGTAATAGACAATGAAAAGGTGAATCAATAAATCTGAACTCCTAGTGGGATGCGATAATTATTGAGGTCAGTATGTTAGAGGAAGGGAGCTGGAAATTTAAAAGATAGCTGAGATGGAGATTACTGTGGGTGGGAGAAGAGGGGGCTACTGCGATTGATAGTGAACACTTTTAAGGCATAACCACCGCTGAGGTTAGTCTGAGGGCAAGAACGTTAGAAGAAAGAAAAGCAACAGATTGAGAGGCCAAGGTATTAAATCTTGAGCTCTGAGAACTTTCCGTTCACTCAAGGGTTTTTCTGCGGCCCAATGTAAAGTCTGCTCTCATCTACATCTGGGGGAAAGTAATCATTGCATTGCTTTTTATCAATAGATTATGGGAATAACACAAAATGTGAAATTTCATAGAGGATCACCACTATGAAATAAAGAAAGAAACATTCTTCAGAAAGAATCATGACAAGTATAGCTTAGAGTGCAAAGATTCTGAGCAGCGTTCACATTTGTGTTTCCATCACTTAAGGATGTTTTAAAGGCATGTATTTATTTAATTACTTAAGTTTTATTTCCCAGGTTTCCATCAAATGTCAGCTATAAATGTATTATGTTTAGGAAAAACATTTTGATAAAGTAGAAAATAAGGATGTCTTTATATTTTATTTCACATTTATTACTTTCATTCTGTTCCCCATAATCTTTTTAGCAAGTAAATATACAATATTAAAGACCTACTCAGCCGGGCATGGTGGCTCACGCCTGTAATACCAGCACTTTCAGAAGTGGAAGTGGGTGGATCATTTGAGGTCAGGAGTTGGAGACCAGCCTGGCCAACATGGTGAAACCCTGTCTCTATAAAAATTGGCTGGGTGTGGTGCTGCATGCCTGTAATCCCAGAAACTCAGGAGGCTGAGGCAGGAGAATCTCTCTTGCAGTGAGCCGAGACTGTGTAACGCACTCCAGCCTGGGTGACAGATCAGATTCCATTTCAAAAAACAAACAAAAGACCTACTCTGCTTACATAGTGATAAGCTGCCATTTTGTGACATAACATGTAATTTATAAAATTATAAAAGGTGAGTACCTATGTTCTTTTTCTTATTTCTGGTCAGGGAAAAACATTTTTAAATTACTCAGTTTCAGTAGACTGTTTTATTAGAACCTATTCTCTCACAAATTTTGTTTGATGACCAGGCTCATACCTATAATTGGCACTTTGGGAGGAGTTCGAGACCAGCCTTGGCAACACAGAGACCCCATCGCTACAAAAATACAAAAATTAGCTGGGTGCAGTGGCGCACGCCTGTAGTCCCAGCTACCGGGAGACAGAGTGGGAGGATGGCTTTAGCCTATACGGTTGAGGCTGAAGTGAACTTAGATGACACCACTGCACTCCAGCCTGGGCGACAGAGCAGGACCCTGTATCAAAAAAAATAAAATTTTATTTGACTTGTACTACATTCATTAAAATATTACTTTCAAATAAGTGTCTGCTACACGCACAGCACTTGGAATCTGAAGACATTCGTGTGTGTGTGTGTGAATATAAATGGGATTGGTTGGTGGGCTGTTGTTAATATCTGATCATATTGTGTCATGGTCAGAAAATATGGTTTCTTCCATCTGTCTTTGAGGGAATTTTGTATACTAATACATAATGAATGTTAGTGAGTATCCCACGGTGTTTAAAAACATTGTCACAGTTTGCATTTGGTTATGGCCTTAGGATCTACACTTGTGGGGAAGTGAGGAGAACAGGATGGCCTCAGACAATCCTATACAGAGCTCTGTAGCTGCAATGGCCCTTCAGAGTTGTCCTGAATGGAGACAGAGGGGTCAGGCCTTTATCCTTCAAAGTGATAAATTACTAGATGTGGGTCATTCCAGGGAAGGCGACATGACCCTGGGCAAGGTAACTTTCTTCAGCAGAGGCCAATTCCTGGAGAGAGATTTTCTAGATTACTGTCAGCTCCTAACACTCACAGCAGCTAAGGTATGAGTGTTTCAGTTCTAAAGGGCAGAGGGACAGCTGAGTGGCTCTCCACAGAACCGCTATGCACATATGTTCACACATATACATATATAGCACTTTAGAAACTATGGCACTTCAGACTACTGCAATCTGATTACCATTCCCTTTAGGTAACTATTTCTGTTTTTCTTTCTGGAAGGTTTTGCACTATCTCTTTAACTAGGCCTTTGTCATTTACTGGTCATTTTGTTCCCTACTTAATGGTTCAATTTAATCTAAGATACACATCTTTAGTCAGCTTCCACTATTTATTATTTTTCTCCTCAATTTTATCTCTTCTTGCCTTTATTTCTATAAGGAAGATTTTGAGATTTCTTGTGTTAACTCTCCTTTCTCTTTTACAGTTTCCATGTAATTATCTTTTCGTATAATATTCTTGGAGAATAACTCCATTTGATCTGCTACCTCACTAATTTGCTTTTAACTAGGTTCACTGTGCTATTTTATTAATTTATTGTGTACTATAAAAACTTCAACAAATAGGTTTTTAATTTCCAGTATCTATACATTTTTTTTCTGCATGGATCCAATATTCTCTTAAGTCTTTCTAAGAAAACTGCCTCTCCTATTTTACAGTCTGTTTTTGTTAGCTCTATTAACTTGTTTTCTTTAGGTTTAGGTTCTGTTGGTTGAGTTTTGTGTCTTCTTTATGATACTGGAAAACTTCAAATGGTTGGTAATTCCTGGCTGTTTTTCTTTTTTGAGTTCTCTATGTGCTTGTCATAGATGCCAGGGACATGCTGCTAGATGAGTATTCTGGTTGCCTTTTTTTTCAGAAGTGGGTACTACCACTTTTCCTGAGTGTCATTAGCTGCCTTCCCATTGCTCTGCCTCTTTAGCTCAAGTCCACATTCAGTGCCTTAGGCTGTGGATAAAAGTATCAGCTGCCTTCCACTCAATGTAAGCCAGCAAATGTGAAGGCGCTGATTTACTCTGCCACTACTCATGCAGCTCTCCAACTAACCACCCTTCTTATGGTCCCACGCCCGTCCTCCACTTTGCATCCACATGCCTGATGTGCAGCCCATCTAGCACCCCTACCCCTTCTGGAGCAGTTCTCTCTTGCATGTTTTAGAGTGTTGGTTTTCTTCAACAACCCAATCCTATCTGCTTTGGGTCTTTTAAAGTTTATGGCCTGTAACAAAATTTAAAAAAAGAAAACCCACACACAAAAAAAATACACACACACACACACACACACACACACACACACACACACGAGTATATGAGTTACTCTTTCTTGTTTTCCAGCATCACTGGAGATTTGCTCTTTAAAACAACACAAAGTAAACCAGTATTTCCTGCAAATTCCTGTAAGAACTTCGGCGGCAAGGAGATGTGGGCACATACAGTCTTCTGACATCTTGACGAAGTTTCATCTTACTGATATTCTCTATTTCTTCAACCCAACAAACCATCTTTAATTCATTTTTCATGCTGCTGTAATTTTGTACCTAAATACCAATATGATCATGTTATTCACTTGCTCAAAAAATCTTTGAAGGCTCATAATTGCCTATGGCCAAATGTCTAAACTCTTTAGTGTGGCATTCAAGGTCCTCCTGACTCTTGTCTAAATCTACCTCACTCACACCTTCCCTGAAAGCTTACACATCCCAATGAAAACACTGTTTCCTCTAAGAAAATAAAGCCTTCCCAATCAGAGTAATCCTTCCTTCTTCAGTGTTCCTACAGTGGTTTACACTTCCAATATAGGCCTTCTTGACTTGCAATTTATATAGTTGTTTTGTGAGTCTATTTTATTAAGATTCCATTAGATTTCAATCCCTGAACACAATATAAAACTTTCTTTATATTCTTTATCTTACTAACAAACATACAGTAAATGTTTCGTAAATATTTGTTGACTGACATAAAATGACAATACTTCTATTCAGAGAGCCAGGATAGAGTAGCAAATAAGAGCGGGGGCTATGGAAAAAGGCTCTCCGGATTTGAATCTTGCCTCTGCCACTTAATAGTTGTGTGACCACACCACATTATTTAATCTCTCTGTGCTAAAACAGGATTTCTTTAAAGGAGATTAAGATAATTCTTAAAGAGACAAAAAGGCATATTTTGACAAATGTCAAAGATAATCTAACCAATATTGTGTTATCTTTAAATAAACATGTAACATCTCTTAAGAGTTTTAATCATCATAGTTTTAGAATAAAGGTAAAAGTTTAGATTTGATCATAATCTAATTATGACCTATTATTATTCATTAATAAACTTCAGAAAACATGAAGTAGTTTTACTGATATAAAATGTTTTATTTAGGTAAATGATAACAATGAAACCTAAAGATATAAAATAATAGGTGTTTTCTTCATAGCTGCTCTTAAAGATCTAGGCTTTCATTTTAGATCCTCTTTAAAAAAGTATTGATAAATTAATTTTAGGTTTGATTAGTATAAAGTATCATGTATGCTCATAAAGTAAAAAATACTGAAATACTAAAAAATACAAAAATACTAAAAGTGAGGGTGGAATAATAACAGCACATCCCTCCTCCATTTCCTGATGGATTTCCCCTAATTTTTTCTAACAGATTTACGTTCCTCTTGCTGCTTAAACTCTGGTGAAAACCATATTACCATGCATAGTCACCCTCCCTTGAATGAGCAGAAACAATTATCAGATCACAAAAGCAACACAAAGTACCAACATACAATTTCATCTAATACCATAAATAATTGTTATTGCAGTATTTATAAATGACAGGTTATGCTTAGAAAATCAGACTCATTACTTAGAGGGTGAGCAGTTGTTCAAACTCCACGTAATTCCAGGCATATTCATCCTCCCCTAAAACTTTGCATGCTGAGTCCCATCAAGTCAAATTCTTGGTTACCTTACAGCTCATCATAAGGACTAAAAATTCTGCTCAGGTAATCCTGCAGTGGGAAGAAGAATTCTGGCTTATAGAATGACCTCTAAATCTAAGACATCAAAAACTGTACCAAATATAGAATGGTGATTGAGAAAATACTGAAAAAAAAGAAGAGAATGTTTATGTAATGATTCTATGGTGGTGTCATTGTAAAGAACATCACTGTCTATTGAATAGTAGGTCTATCAGATTGATAAAATATGTCTGGACAAAGAATAAATTACTTTCATAATAAAGCCACTCAGTTTCAGTTCTCCACAATATAGAAGAGCTGTCTAAGAATAAAAATGCTCTTCCATTTAAGAAACAAACTAGAAAAAGATTTTTGAAACTTACGTATTATAGAAAAAGATCAACTATAGAATATATTCAGATACAGTCAGGCATTGCTTAACAACAGGGATATATTCTAAGAAACGCATCATTAGGTGATTTCCTCATTGTGTAAACATCGTAGAGTGTACTTACACAAACCTAGATGATATAGCCTACTACACCTCTAGGCTATATAATTTGCTCCGAAGGCAACAAACTTGTATAGCATGTTGCTATACTGGATACCGTAGGCAACTGTAACACAATGGTAAATATTTGTGTATCTACATATATCTAAACAGAAAGGTACCGTAAAAATATAGTCAAAAATGATGTAGACCTATAGATGGCACTTACCATGAAAGGAGCTTGCAAGACTGGAAGTTGTTCTGGGTGAGTCAGTGAGTGAATGGTGAGTGAGTGTGAGGGCCTAGGACATTACTGTATATTTCTGCAGACTTTATAAAACACTGTACACTTCAGCTACACTAAATTTATAAACTATTTTTATTTCTTCAATAGTAAATTAACCTTAGCTTACTGTAATTAGTTCACTTTATAAACTTTTTAATTTTTAACTTTTTGACTCTTGCAATAACACAGCTTAAAATACAAACACACTGTACAGGTGTACAAAATATTTTCTTTCTTTACACCATTATTCTATAAGCTGTTTCTATTTTTTAAGTTTTTTCTTTTGAAACATTTTTGTTAAAAACGAAGACACAAACACATTAGCCTAGGCTTACACATGGTCAGAATCATCAATATCACTGTCTTCCACCTCCATATCTTGTCCCACTGGAAGGTCTTTAGGGACAATAACACACACAGAGCTGTCATCTCCTCTGATAAAATGCCTTGTTCTGGAATACCCCCTGAAGGACCTGCCTCAGGCTCTTTTACATTTAACTTTTTTTTTTTTAAATAACTAAAAAAAGCATACTCTAAAACAATGATAAAAAGTATAGTAAATATGTAAACCAGTAACAGTCATTCATTATCATTACCAAGTATTACGTACTATACATAATTGCATATATTATACTTTGATACAACTGGCAGCACAGTAGGTTTTTTACGCCAGCATCACCACAAACGTGATTAATGCATTGTGTGACTATGTCACAACAGGAATTTTTCAGCTCCGTTATAATCTTATGGGATCAGCATCCTGTATGTAGTCAGATGTTGATGGAAACGTCATTATGCAGTGCATGACTGTAATGAATAGCATGTGGTGGTTAATCACTAGGTCACTAGTCTAATTCCAGGAAAATCTAAGTACAAGGAAAAAAAAATTATGTAGACTACAGGATAACCATGTTAGCAATGGATAAATATTAAAAGAGGAGCTAGTATAGCTCGAGTCCTGGTAACCCTAAAACAGCTGTGAAACAATGTTATAATCATTGCCGTCCTTTCACAGGCAATAAAGGTAATAAAACTTAATATCAAATGCCAGTGAAGCCACCACCATAGTTAAAACAACAAATATTCTCATTTCTATCCATTACTGGTATTCTCCTGCAAAAAATCTTGTAATATTAAACAACACATGCTAAGTGCTCTCCTTGACTCCTCTGGCACTTCAAAAATATCTAACTAAAACTGACCCATAAAAGAGCTTTTGCCAATAGTATGCAACTTCGTACTAAGTAAAACAGTTATGAAGCTTTATATTCTTGGGAGATAAGCAATGTCAGACTAATTCAAACTGAAACTAGATAATGAAACATGGGGAAGGAATTGGAGGCAGAAAAGGAAGCTAGGGGAGAGACCCAGAGGCTACCCTCTGCTAAGTCAAAGGCTCCTTCTAGAACCTATGCATCAGCTTTAGAAAAGTAATTGCAAAATTAAACTCAACTACTTATTCATATAATATGAATCTCATTGAATGAGCCACCTGCAGGTTCACAGAAAATACACTTATTGGCACTGGAAAATATACAACTTGTTTATATATGAGGAATCATTAAAACATCTGGCTTGTGAACTCTGACAGGCTTCACATCTCACTTTTCATTAGATAAAAATTAGCTGTAATGTAAGTTTATAGAACCTGAAGAGGGTAACAATCAAATGTTATTTCGGGTGAAATATTTACACAATTCAATCCTGTGTTTTTCATTAGGTTTCAATAGACCACATGGCATCGTAACCATTGCCTCTTATGTGCTGCTTGCTGTTTCAGCCAACAATAGGAACTGACTGAAGTGAAATGAAGTCTTACTTGACACAGGTGTTACTTTTAAAAGTAAAATAATGATATCTTGGTTCTCCTCTTTTTGAAAGAATTGGGGATTCTGCAGAAGCATGAGCTCAGCTAAAATAAGAGAAAAGAATCAGGCAAATCTCTTAACTCACTTTTATATAAATTACTTAGTATTTTAGCAAAAACTACGAAGATTCACTTATATAAGTAAAATCTAACAACAAACATTAGCATAGAGGGTTAGGGTTAGGGTTTTTTGGTAAATATTTTCCTCTTTCTTTTTGTTTTTCTAAATACATTTTAAGAGATTTAACATCTGATATATACTCACATTACTACTAAAAAATTTAAGAGGCTTTTTTTTTTTTTTTTTAACACCATGGACCTGAAGTCAAAAGAGGCATTCTTAATCTCTCCCTACAAAAGAATCATTCCACAATCTACTCCATCCAGGTAAAATAATTACTATCCAGTCTTTATCTACTATTTTAAAGAAACCTACAATTCAATGCTCAGAAACTTCCCCAAAGGAATAAAATAATGTAATAGTTGGGACCTACTCTTGGCACTTCTAACACCCAATTCTTTCCAAGTCCTGCCAATACAACTACTGGTATATAGTATGTATCTAGTATACAAATGTATCAGTCTGCTTCTACATCTACTCTGGCACCATATTCTCCTGCAGAGAATATTGGGTTTTTAGATTTTATACTTGCTGGTCTATCTGGTTTCCTAGATGTCACTACTCCTAGTAAACGTATTGTCCAAAAAGCAGTCAGAATAAGCTTCAAAAAAACTAAGTTGAATCACACCACTTCCCTGCCCAAGATCCTCTGATGCTTTACTTCTTAAGAGAAAATGCAAAATTCTCAGGCTGGGCATGGTGGCTCATGCCTATAACCCCAGCTCTTTGGGAGGCCGAGGTGGAAGGATTGCTTAAGGCCAGGTGTTCAAGATAACCTGGCCAACATAGCCAAGACCCCATCTCTTAAAGAAAAAATTTTCAACATGACCTATAGTCCTGCATGCTGTGGCTCCTGCTTACCTCTCTACCCTCACCTGAAATGATCTAGTCATACCAACCCTTCCCAACTTTTCAAAGGCACCAAGCTCTTTCCTACCTCAAGCATGAAAACACACACACTATTTCCCTTGAGCATCCTGGCTCAGAAATTCTCTTTCTTAAGAAGTTCATACACCTTTCAAATGGTTTACAATAAGCAACAGAAATCAGATGTCATAGATTCTATAGAGTGACTCTATCAACTCTTTATTCTACTCTCCTTCTAGATGGAAATTAGAAATCTGAAAATTACATTCCCCAGACACATTTTCAGCTAGAGTTCTTGCAATGTTCTAAATGAGATTTGGAAGACAGGACAAAGCAGAAGCCATTTTCCTGCTGATGTTGCTGCAGGCAGACAAGGTGGGAGACACAAGTGATTGAGTAGTGGCAGACTCAATGCCTAAGTCACTGCTATGATAGGAGCAGTGAAGGCAGCAGCAGCTTCAGGATTCTAGGTAAGGCAAGGTACTCTTGAAATCAATAGCTCCAGTGGCAACTCCTGACTTAGGGCCCTGCAACACTTAAGGAAGTAAGTTCATAAATAGCTACTTCCTTGAATTGAACTCCTTTAAAAAGAAGTCCCTAGGCTGGTTTCTGTTTCTTGAGCTGAACTCCCAGTGATACTCTGAGGTTCCATCTTTCTTCCTCTCTGTTTTCCCTGTTCGCAACTAGTAAGTACCTTTTTGCCATCTGGCTTTCACCTTTACCACTCTATTGAAATGGCTCCCTCCAAAGTCACCTATAATCAATAAGACTTATAACTTAAACCACTTTTTTTTTTTTTTTTTTTTTGAGATGGAGTCTTGCTCTGTCATCCAGGCTGGAGTGGCACAATCTCAGCTCACTGCAACCTCCACCTCCTGGGTTCAAGCGATTCTCCTGCCTTAGTCTCCTGAGTAGCTGGGATTACAGGCATGTGCTGCCACACCTGGCTAATTTTTGTATTTTCAGTAGAGATGTGGTTTTGCCATGTTGTCCAGGCTAGTCTTGAACTCCCGACTTCAGATAATCTGTCCACCTCAGCCTCCCACCCAAGGTGCTGGGATTACAGGTGTGAGCCACTGCACCTGGCCTAAAACCTCTTGTATAAAAGTACCATCAGAAATAGTGGATCTAATACGTGCGGCCAACAAACATATGAAATAAAGCTCAGCATCACTGATCATTAGAGAAATACAAATCAAAACCACAATGAGATACCATCTCACACCAGTCAGAATGGCTATTAATAAAAAGTCAAAAAACAACAGATGCTGGTGAGGTTGCAGAGAAAAAGGAATGCTTTTACACTGTTGGTGGGAATATAAATTAGTTCAACCATTGTGGAAGACAGTGTGATGATTCCTCAAAGACCTAGAGGCAGAAATACTGTTTGACCCAACATTCCCATTACTGGGTATATACCCAAAGGAATATAAATCGTTCTATTACAAAGCCATATGCATGTGTATGTTCACTGCAACACTATTCACAACAGCAAAGACACGGAATCAACCTAAATGCCCATCAATAATAAACTGGATAAAGAAAATATGGTGTATATACACCATAGAATACTATGCAGTCATAAAAAGGAATTTGATCATGTCCTTTACAGGGACATCGATGGAGCTGGAGGCCATTATCCTTAACAAACTAATGGAGGAACAGAAAACAAAATACTGCATGTTCTCATTTATAAGTGAGAGCTAAATGATGGAAACACATGGACATATGGAGGGCAGCAACACACAATGGGGCCTGTCAGAGGCCCAGGGGTGGGAGGAGGGAGAAAATCAGGAAGAATAGCTAGTGGATGATGGATTTAATACCTGGGTGGTGGGATGATGCATGCAGCAAGCCACCATGGAACACATTTACCACATGTGCCTGAACTTAAAAGTTGGAAAATAAAAAGGCATGTCAGCCAAAAAAGAAACAGTTAGTCTGACAAATTGGTTTAGGATAGTACAGGTATATCCGATTAATAAAATAACAGAGATTTTTTTTTATAAAATTTAGGTTTATTCATCCTAGAGTAGCAACATTAATCTCAGCAGTTAGTAGAAAGATTTTGGTGCCTTCAAAGGCCTAGCTTCAGCTTATCAGGCTGAATTAAATAAGATAATGCCTATAAAATGTCTAATAGTGTCTGGCCAAACTGGAGGGGTTCAGAAGATATAATCATTGTCTTCATAATATTATAAATAAACTCATAGCTAACAACGAGTCACTTAAATTGTAGTGTGTTTTTAAAAGGAGGTACTATTTCACAGGAATCTCACAAATCCCCTATTATGCCAACAAGGCAGACAGTTTTTGCCTTTTACAGATATGGATAACTTGATTCTACGGACAGCACTGAAGAAAGAGTATACCCAAAGATCCAACCACTTGGGGCAAACTCTCTTTGAAGGTTAATTTCCTAAACTGCCCCAGGTCTTCTACGATTCCTTTTAAAGCTGCAGTAAGCAGCTAAGATTCCAGACCAACGTGAGCATTTTCTGAAACCATCTAATCTTGTCTTATAATTACCAATAGCAATGTTGTCCAAAAGAAATGTAATGTGAGCCACGTATGTAATTTTAAATTGTCTAGTGGCCACATTAGTAAGAAATTAATTTTAAATAAAATTTTTAAAAAATTAATTTTAATAAAATAATTTAACCCCATATATTCAAAATATTATTTCTGTAGGTAATTAACAAAAATTACTAGTGAGCTACTTTACATTTTTCATTTGTGCTAAATTTTTAAGTCCTGGGTGTATATTTTATTTACAATACACCTCAGTTAGAAGCAGCCATGTTTCAGGTGGCTAATGGCCACCATATTGGAAAGTAGAGACCTAGAGAATAGTAGCTCTCTCCTATGACTCAAGCTTAACTTCTCAGCAACATTCTATGTAAAGGCTGAGCCAAGACTAACATCTGCAATATTAACCCCTCCTATGCTAATGGAAACCTTGAACATAAGCTTGAGGGCAGTCAATCTAGCCATGCTTCTCATGCTGCCGTGAGTATTAATCAAAAGCTTGACTTAAAGAACATGTATAGAGGATTGCTTAAGGGAATACAACAAACACTTCATTTCCCTTAGAACTCTATTGCTATATTGCACTAGCTGTGGGATCAGATCCTTTTGACTTCTCATATAACTCATGTCACTGGGGTGTTAACATAGGCATCTTAAAAGGAATACTCAAAGAAACTGGTTGTTACTGAGGACATTGAGTGTTGGGTCACATAGTATGTTCATTTGAGATCCATTAGGGAATTTTCTATTAGGTATCAGGAAAAGTTGGCTTTTTGTGAGCAACTCATCTGCTTATGTCGTGGATACTGTCGGTCATATAATTTGATTGGATGTAAGTCTAAATGCTGAGTCATAATGTGGCTCCCCATAACAAAAGTACAGGATTACATGTCACACATTTTATTATTTAGAGCCTCATTTGCTCTCTGTCCTGATTTCCTTGTTCATTTTATCTTATTATATTGTATAAATTTTATAAATGGCCTTACATTTTTACTCAAAAAGGAAGTTTAAAATAAATAAATGACCATAACAATGACAATGTTGTAAGCTTTTACAAAAATATAGAGTTAACTTACACATATTAGCAGGTTATTTTAACTATTATAGTGATAAGTAACTACAGATACTTTTTGTTACAGGCACTCTTAAACAATGAATGTTTAATAATCACAAAATCACCATTTTATGCACTATTTCAATTTGCTATTTAAACTTATAAAATACTGGGAAAATTTTTTGCTTTATTTAATAAGCTATATCAATGCAAGTCCTACTTTAAAATCCCTGCTTTGGGCTCATGTAATTCACTTAATTTAAAAATATAATCATTTTTCTATTGAATTCTGCTTTTACAACAAGATAAAAAGCAGGTTTTGAAATACAACAAATTAACATACTATCAAGATTTGTCAGCCCTAGTACTTCTTAAAGTAATATAGATAGAAACAGTTAACCAGTTTTCCTTTTCTTGTATTATTTTTGATTGGCCTGACTCTGAGTATAGCATGCTTAACAAACAAAATTCTCTGTCTAAGAAAAAAAAAATTAAAAAGACAAATTACTGTTTTGGCAAATATTCATCCTCAATTAAAATTCATGTGAGTTGCTTTATGTACTGTTTGTACAACTAATGTCTCAAATGTGACATGACCATAACAGAATATGGCAGTGTAAGCTGGTAAGTCAAATTGATAAATTCTGTTCATTGCAATGCCTACTGTTTATGAGCTCCTCAGGCTAATTCGTGTTCCAAATATTGAGTAACTCCTTCGTATACTAATGTATGTCAGGAGCCAACAAAAGTTGTAAGCCAAAGTCTAGTAAACTACTTCTGTAGTTTTAGAAGGTCAAGACAAGACAAATTATAAATGAACATCTTTTATCCTCTAACCTAGCAATTTTACCTCTAGAAATTAATTCCAAGGTTAAAAACTTGTACAAACATTTACATATATGTCTGGTCTCTGCAGTATCCTCTTATATGAAAATTAGAAGAAGAAAAAAAAACAGTAGGGGAATGGTTAATCCATATGCTGGAACACCACGCAGCTGTTAGCAACCATGTTATGGAAGTAGGTTTAATGATATTAGAGAAGACCACAATCTATTTTTTAATTTAAAAAGGATGTTACAAAGTAGTCATTATTATATTATCTCAATTTTGTTTTTACAATATACATAAAAAAGACAATGGCTTGAGGCCAAAATGTTTACAGTGTTTCTTTCCGAGAAGTAGGCAAACAAGAATAGTTTTAAAATTTTTAGTCTATTATGTCTTGATTGTTTTTTTATAATTTTCCTTTTTTTTTTGGAGGTGGGGCAGGGGTGATGAACATGGACTACTTTAGTAATTGGGAAGAAAACAATGAAAGTGTTATTTTTAAAACTTATATTTCAAAATGTTTTATTTCAATACTTGTAAAACAGAGATGTCTTCTTTAGTTAGCCTAAATTCACTTGTGAGAAATTGGAGATTGGGGGCCTGGGGAGAAAGGCAATATAAAAAAAGTATAGGCCAGGTTGACTCATACTGAAAAACTATGGCACTTATCACAGGAAAGAAGCAAGTGAACTGTTTCTAACAAAACAACCAGAAAAATGATGAAGTCCTATTTAGACCCTTTAGTGTTGGCAATCAAGGTTTGAAGTAAGCATAATTTTCCAGGATTACCCTTAATGTATTTTCTATTTGTGGACATAAAGGGAATCAACAACGCACTCTCTCTCTGCAATAAGGAGCATGGGTTTGTTGGTTGCCATTAAAGCCTGAGGACTCAGACTCATTGCTTGTTGATAACTCTTATTGGTCCAGTTTTTGAGTTCCATCAAACAAGAAGGAAAGTCTTTATAGGGTTTATATTGAGTACATGCATAATTCTTGACCCTGAAATGTGATACCTATAGAATCTGAGAGTTTACTGGGAAAACCATCTTCTCCTCAAACCTAGGTGTCCCAAATAAGAGCAGAAGTTAGAAAACAACTGTATCATTTACGTGACTAAAAATGCATTATAAAGACTTTTGCTTTTCAGCCTGAATCTAGTGAAAACAGAAGTAGAAGTTATTCACCTAGAATCTTATCCAGTCTGGTATTAATTAAAATGGATAAGCTAAAGTCCATTCCTATTGAACAGAGAAATCAGAAAAAAAGATATCTAACATCTTCAATCATTCAATCAACATCTCAGTTCATTTCTTAGTGCTTTTGCATATTGCAGAAAAGGCAGCATTTAACAAATTAAAAACTTTTACTCTTTTTCTGAGAAAAAAAAAAAAGGCATTATCAATAGACATTTGCTGAAGGTTTGCCAGACACTGGTCACTCAGAGTGTGGTCTGTGGACCATCAGCATCACATCACATGGGAGTCTGTCATAAATGTAGAATCTCAGGCCCCACCCCAGACCAACTGAATCAAAATTTTCAGTTCAACAAGATCCCCAGGTGTTTTCTATGTACAGTACATGAAAGTTTGAGAAGCACTGTTTTAGAGCATTTTTCAAGTAATGGAGATACCAAAAAGGTGTAAGGATACTTCTCTAGTTAGTTCCTAGACTGGGAAGTAAGGAATATACATAAAAGATACATACAAAGAGCATACGCCAACTGCCAGATGCGAGGTGTAGAGAGTTAATGGCGTAGAAGTTTAAAGGAAGGCAAAAGTGACTCAAGGTTGGAGCAGTTGGAGACGTCTTAAGGAAGGACAGAATAGTTGGTCCTCTGTATCCACAGATTCTTGTATCCATGAACTCAAACAATCTGGGATCAAAAAATATTTGGAAAAAAACTGGATCTGTACTGAACATGTACAGACTTTCTTCTCATCATTATTCACTGAACAATACAGCATGACAAAATTTATATGGTATTTACGTTGTATTAGGTATAAATAAACTAGAGATGATAAAGGAGGATGTGCATAGGTCATATGCAAATACTACGCTATTTTATATTAGGGAGTTGAACATCTCAGATTTCAGTATCTGAGTGGTCCTGAAACCAATACCCCTCAAATACCGAGGAGTACTTTACTTGGAAAATAAGAAAAAAGGGAATATGGTAAACTCAACACTCCTTTGCATAAGTTTACTCTTTAACAGTTTTGAAATTTTATATACCTAGAGCTCTGAGTATGGTGATTGTGCTGGGAGAAACTATTTGGTCTGAACAATTTAGTTATGGTAACTTGAAAACAGCATGAACAAGGTACAAATATACAAGCTTCTGTGAATGAGGGCAGGCTCTTTTTCCCAAACTGTGTGTATTTCATTTTTTACAAAAAAATATTAAATTTAGGATTTATTAAGAATGTAGGAAAACTTTTTTGAAGCACTCCTGAAAGGAATTCTTTTGGAAAATATAGAATTCTTTTATAATATAAATAGTCAATTCCTGAATTGCATATACTGTGAGTTAATATTTTCCTTATATTTCAATTAAGTGCTTTTAAAAAGATCATGCTTGGCCAGGTGCAGTTGTTCATACCTGTAATTCCAACACTTTGGGAGGCTGAGGTGGAAGGATCACTTCAGGCCAGGAGTTCAAGACCAGCCTGGGCAATACAGCGAGACCCATCTCCACAAATAATAATAATAATAATAATAATAATAATAAAGATCATGCTTGTACTTACTATATGGAATCAATGGTTATTGTTTTTGCTATCTAGTGTCACTAAACAAAAATCAACATACAAAGGTGAAAAGTGGCACATGTCTGCATGATTACACTTAAGGGCCCCCAAAAGCCTCTCTTTTTGTCCTTGCAAGAGGTAGGATTGTTTCACTGGGATATAAATAAAATGCCTTAGTAACAACATCCTGAGAACACCATGGCTCAGTACTACT
This sequence comes from Cacajao melanocephalus, assembly GCA_963573385.1. Taxonomy (NCBI): domain Eukaryota; kingdom Metazoa; phylum Chordata; class Mammalia; order Primates; family Pitheciidae; genus Cacajao; species Cacajao melanocephalus. Next base: position 22,676 of record CAUYLG010076482.1, read on the forward strand.
CATGCCAACTTAACTGATCCTGGTCTGAAACATGGCACTGGTATCAGTGGCTTTTACTTATTGATGGATTTGTAAGGTGACAGGCTCTTTCACATCCAAAAGCAGTTGTTTCCCACGGTCTCAAGAAGGTTTAAAAATATTTTCCTTCCATCACAACACAAAGCCTTCTGTCTTTAAGCAATGCCACTGAGAGTTGACATTTGAAACTGACAAGCAGCACATGTGCATTACGGAGATAAGGCCTGGCACATGTTGCTGTGGCCTCCTGGGATTTTGAAATGCTAGCAGCTCCAGCTGGTGGCTATGCCCCATTCCTAATGTGTACTCTTTAGAGAAACTTGAGCCCCTCCTTCTGACTGTGATAGGGACATCTCTGATTGGAATAGGATTATTTTTTAAGATATTCAGAACAACAAACCTATTTGTTCTATGAATAAAAAGAGAGTAGAAAGAAATAAAAGAGGTAAAATGTTAAGCTAAGAAATTTTAAAGAAAACAGTATCTTTTGTTAAATAAAGAAAAATAGTGAATGCAGCCAAAGAACAGTAAAGAAAAAAAAATCACTAGGGAGGAATATTTTTAAAAAGAAAAAATAAAACATAACCGAAAGGCAAACTTTTTATGAGAATCATTCAGATAAACATATTGAAAAACAGTGAGGCAAACAACACTGATACGAGGAGTGAGGAAATGAAAATGAGTGAAGGAATGGGGAAAACAAAAACCAGTTGAATTATAAAGTTAAATAAAAACATAGAGATTAAAAAAAAAGGTAAACTATGGAAGAAGACAGCTATCAAAATTTCTTAATCCCTATAGGGGCTAAGGTGGCACCCATGGACTTAGAGGCAAGAGACAAGAAGGTGAGTTTGGGAGTAAAGAGGGCGACAGAGTCCTGTTTTAAACAATATTTACAGGAGGCCACTGGTCTGCACTGAGCTCCTGCAAGAAGCCCAACAGACCAAACCAAAATGGAGTCACAGATGGTAAAGTTCCATGTTACCAAGCCAAAACTAAGTTTACTTGACCTTCTGAGAGATCAGGAGAGTGAGAGATAATAGCAAAATCTCCAAGTTTAAGCAGGCATGATGAGAAAATCCTCTCTGCTTCAACCTTTACAAGGAAAGTAATTTCAAAATGACCAACCCACTTTTTGTTTTCAGTTTCTGCTTTCCTCAGTCCTACTGTGACCATAAAACCAACTGCTCAGCTTATTGAAGCACTCATTCTCTTTAACAGAACGAGGTGTCATACAATTCTAGAATCACAAATAAAAGTCAATTAAGATCTTTAAACCAACTTTGTTGTAATTTTGTCTTCTGACAGTCCTTAGCCATAATAAAAGATGCTAAGGCCAGAGAAACAGGCAAAGTCAAAACTAAATTCAAAATGTTAGGAGAAGACTCAGAAAAAGTAAGAAATCCAAAAGGATACTTAGGCAAATATCCTCACAGAGTTAAAATTCCATGGGTGACAGTTTCATGATTGGTTACTGAAATGAACTGGAATACTGTATAACTAATCTTTTGAGGTTGGTGTTTAGAATGTTACCATTCTCATCTACAACATATATATTAGTACCATTATCACAGACAGAAATTGTGGAGGACAGACCAGAGACTAACTCAGCCAGAGAATTATATTTTTTAATGCTTTAAGGCCACTGAAAACATGTTTCTTGCATTATATGTAATTATAATTTGGAAATATACTCTTGACATTTTAAATCACAGACAATTCAAGATGGAAACAGGTAGAACAGAGTTAAGATCCTGACTTTACTTTTTAATAAGACTATGTCTTTTGGAAACAATAAAAAGATACTTTTAAAATTATTTAATTTTATTTTAGAGATAACAGTCTTGCTCTGTCACCCAGGCTTCAGTGCAGTGACACAATCATAGCTCACTACAGCCTTGAGCTCCTGAGCTCAAAGGATCCTCCCACCTCAGCTTCCTGAGTCACTGAGACTACCGGCATGTGCCACCCCCCCCGGTTTATTTATTTACTTATTTATTTATTTTTATATTTATTTTTTCCCAGCTGGTTTTGATTTCCTGGCCTCAAGTGATCCTCCCAAAGTACTGGGATTACAGGCGTGAGCCACTATGTCTGGTCGAAAGATAGTTTTTAAAAGAGTTTTTAAAATTAGGTTATTTGAACCTCATTTCTTCAACTATAAGATGAACATCAGAAAATTTACCTTGAAATGAATTGAAGATTAGAGCAAATGGTTATCAAGTTTCTAGGTCATTAACTGGATATAGCAGTCATAACAAATAGTTCATGAGAGGTGTATTTAAACAATACAAAATGTAAATTTAATTCATCTTTTACTAACACTCATTCTTTCAAAAATATATACTGAGTTCTTACTATGTACCAGACACTTTTCTGAATATATCAGTGGAAAAATCAAAAGTCCTTTCCTTCCAAGAGCTTGCATGCTAATGAAAGGAAACAAAAAATAAATATGTTCAATAATAAATGGTATAGTATGTTTAGAAACTAATACTTGTTACAGAAGAAGGTAAAACCAAATACAGTAGGATAAGTAATTGAGTGTTAGGCTGGTACAACTATGTGGGTGGGGAAAGATAGGCTTTGATCTCTTTGAGAATGAGACATTCAAGCACAAATACTAGTAAGCACAAATAACTGAGTTAACTTAAGTAACAATCTGGATTTCTGCACATAGATTGTGAATGATATATGGATGGTGTGTCACTGTTGTTACTGTTATCCAAAGGCAGAAGAAAGCTAAATTTGCTGTAAGAATCTTATCTTGAAATGTTCTCACAACTATATCCCATTCTCCATGCTATTCTTAACTTCTCTTTTGCCTATCACAGAACCGTATTTGTTTAAAGCACAACCATTTCTTTTGAACATGCAGCAGCAGTGCTTGCTACGGCCATGTTCAAGGTTATCAGGCTTCAGACAGGCTTCCTTCTCAAAGCACTCCCCATCTCTCATATTGCTTCCTTAATCTCATAGTACTTATTTTACTCATTTGTAGTCTACCTTCCTATTAGAACAAAAACTGTCTGAGAAAAGAGATTTTTGTCTGTTTTTTTCTTTTTGTTTCTGTTTTGCTATCATGTAGTATTCCCATGGCTTGGCATTGTATGACACATAAAAAGCACTTGGTACATCGTTGAATAAATAAAAGCAGTAAGAATTATTTTTAGAAAGCAACCACAGTATCGAAAGTCATTAGGATAGTTTCACAATTAGTAAAGGCTTGAAATTTAGAGATTTAATATTTGCAACTTCAACTACTTAAGAGAAATTCTAAAGGTATGTGAGGTACACTAATTTGTAATACTGCAGAGGCTGGTGAGTGGGAGCAAATCACTTAGCTAGTGAGTGCATCCTACCAAGCTGCTCACGTAACATGAGGCTTTGTCATTCTCTACTGATGACTGGGCACATTGCTACGCAGCAAGTTATTTTCTAGAATGGTATGAAAACTGGAGATTCAAGGTATCAGGATGCAGTCCTCTTGTGTATAAGAGCATTTGATATAATTAGAGCAAGTATTTGATATAATAAGATGCTGATTCCTAATTTAACAGTACAGAGGTAGCCTGACAGAGTAGCCAGAGTACAGAAAGGGGTTAGAAGATTTGTGCAGATTTGTCTTAAGCTGAGTTAGTGACCTGGACAGATCACTTCATGTTTTCATGCTTCTGTTTCCTCATAGATAAAATGAGGTTACAATAATATAAGTAAATAAGGGTACCTATATTTCCCCAAATTAGCCTTAGGACCAAAATGAAGTACTCTATATTTAACTGCTTTATAAATTGAAAACAAATCTTGGAAAAATATACTACTTGTCAAAATAAAAACTATGCTTTTAGATTTTATTTAGAAAAATTTCAGATTTATAGAATACCTGAAATTTCTATTCATATTCATAATTAAATGTGTAATTATGAATGGATCATTTCTGATGTCTGGTTAGCTCTATGATTATGACTAAAAACTGTGTATTACTTAAAAACCATTGTGTGTGTGTGTATTCTTAGATGTCAACATTCTCCAGGAGAAAAATAAGACAAAACAAGAAAATATCTAAAAATCAAATGTACAAATGGCACAATGATAGATATATGGATTAATGAAATAGAACTGAGAGCCCAGAAATAAACATATACATCTACTTTCAACTGATTTTCAACAAAGTTGCCAAGGCCAACCAATGGGGGAAATAATAATCTTTTCAATGAATTATGTTTCAACAGCTGGATAGCAATACACAAAAGAATGAAGTTCAATGCTTACCTCACACCATATACAAAAATTGACTCAAAATGAATCAAAGATCTAAAACCAAGACCTACAATTTTAAAACTTTTAGAAGACAACATAGGAGTAAAACCTTCATGATCCTGGATTTGGCAAAGAATTCTCAGATATGACATCAAAAGCATAAGCAACAAAAGCAAAAAATAGATAAATTAGACTTAATCTAAGATAAAAAAAACTTTCCTGTTTCAAAGGACACCAATAAGAAAAGTAAAAGCCCACAGAACGGGAGAAAATATTTGCAAATTATATCTCTGATAAGGGACTTTTATTTATAACATATAACTCTTACAAGTCAATAATAAAAATGACCCAATTTAAAAATAGGGAAAGAACTGAACAGATATTTATCCATGGAAGATATACAAGTGGCCAATAAACACATGAAAAGATACTCGGTATCTCTAGTCAATAGGGGAATGCAAATTAAAACCACAATGAGACTTCATTTCACATCCACTGAGATGGCTAGAATTAAAAAGTCATACTAACATACACTGGCGAGGATGTGGAGAAATCAGAACCCTTAAACACTGCTAATGGTAATGTAAAATGGCGCAGCCACTTTGGCAAACACTCTGCCAGTTTTTCAAATGATTAAACACAGAGTTACCACACAACCCAGCAATACTACTACTAAGAATATATTCAAGAGAATTGAAGACATATGTTTCCACAAAAACTTATATACAGTGTTTACAGCAGCATTAGTCATAATAGCCAAAAGGCTATCATTTGATGAAAGAATAAACAAAATTTGGTATAACCAGACAACAGATAATGATTTAGCCATACAAAGGAATAAAGTACTGAATGCATGATATAACCTGGATAAATCTTAAAAATATTAATACGTGAAAAAGGCCATTCATGAAAAACCACATAATATATTATTTCATTCATATGAAATGTCCAGAACAGGAAAATCTACAGAGATAAGAAGTAGATTAGTGATTGCCTATGGCTGAGGGTGAGGTGGGGAGTAGGTAAATGACAGCCAAAAGATATGGAGCTTGTTTTTGAAGTGATGAAAATATTCTAAAATTGTGGTGATAAAACCACGGAGTTATACATTTTTAAAGAGGTGACTCATATTGGCATATGAATTATATCTCAATAAAGCTGTTAAAAATCACATGTATAGACCTTGCTCAACTTTTACACAAAGATTTTCTTATTTCCCTTTTTAAAAAGACTTCTCTGAAAGAATTAATTTACCAGACAGGCCACCTAGGTAATTATAAAACAAAAAAGATGTTCTTTCATTAACTTTGATTTCATAAAATGTGACTAATAGTAATAATACTTAAAAGTACTTAAAGCTAAATGTGTCTACATCTTATTATGTCTATTTTTCATTTCTCAAAAATAATGCCACTGAACCTTGAAACCTTGGCAAGTATCATACTGGAAGAGTGCCAAGTATCATTAAATAGTGATAATTGTATTTTATAATTAACAATATTAATATTGTCACTATTACAAGAGTGACAATAATGTTAGCTAATACATATTAAGTATTTACTATGTTCTAGAGAATTTACATAAATTATCTCACTTATTCTTTACAATAGTAATTCCATGAGGTAGATATCATTATTATTACAATTTTACAAATAAAAAAATTAAGGTTTTCAAAGGACACCACACTTGCCAAGACCAAAGCTACTGAGTGGTGAAGGTAGATTTGAACTTAGATAAGAGAACCCAGAGTTTTTATTATTTATTTTTATTTTTATTTTTTATTTTATAAACTGAGATAGAGCCTCACTATGTTGCCCAGGCTGGTCTCAAACTCCTGGGCTCACGTGTTCCTCCCATATCAGCCTCCCAAGTAGCTGAGACTAAAGGTATATGTCACCGTGCCCAACAGCACCCAGGGTCTTAACCACTTTGCTATACTTCTTGGTTCCTATTGTCTATAATAATAAAAATCATGTATCACATTTCCCAGAGCTGCAACTTTTAAAACTGCATATTATACCTTTAACCCATATAAAGGTAAGAGGAAAAGGTATAATTCACCAGAAGTACTAAAAGTTTTACTCAGTCAAAATTCAGAATTTTTGATTTGGAAGGAGAAGCATAAATCATTTAGTTTGATGACAACTTAGTACAAGTGATAAAAAGTCTTACAGACTTTGGCCTGAAACACTTTTTATCATTAATGTTTTAGGAAATAAAGGAACTTCAATGATGATGAGATTTCCAAGAGTATGACTGATATAGAACTTATTAATTAATTCATCATTAATTCATTCACTTATTCATTAGTCATTTTTCATCTCAGTCAACAAATATATACTGAAAGTCAACTACACACCAAGCACCCTGCTAGGCTACAGACTCCAGAAAGTAAAAAATGAGTATGACCATCCCATTCTCCCAGGGGTTTACAGTCTGGACTTGATGGGGTGGAGGAATAGATGTAAAGTAAGAATTACTATATAGTGTGATAAGCAATACTCAATAAACATGACAGGGAGTTACAATTCTGCTGGAAATGTCAAGGAGGGCTTCACCAAGAATATTATTAAATTAAAAGATAAGCAATTATTTCCAGGAAGAAAGTAGGGGAATTTAGCACTGTGTGGTTGGATATTCAAGTCATTTAGAATTGCTTGGAGCACAGCCAGTGAGAGTAAGAGACGGTATTAAGCATATCTTTTTATTCTGATGTTTTGACATCTGGGGCCTTACTGACCCTGAGGAGACTGTCCCTCCCAAGGTCAGCCATCTCCTAGAGATAATAAAGGGCTCCCCTGTGAGATTGCCTTTCACATGCAAACCAACCAAGCCAGACCCCATCTACCTCAACCTCCTCTATCAGACTCTTACAATCTGGATCAACATTCCCCTGCCCTAATTTTCTCAGAGACAGGGTCAAACAACTTAGAGCAGCCCTGGACACCCCACATTTCACTGAAATCATTCGAACTAGACAATCCTGAACTTGCTTGCCCTTCCTTATCCATTTCTTCCAAAGGAAATCACAATAGAAGCTCTTGCCCATATTTCCCCTTATTCTTCTTTTGTCTGACCTACCCTCATACTTCCTTGTGTGGCCCTGCATAGTGCAGTACGCACTCTCCTCTTGGGGACTGTAACTATCTTTTCAATGGCAATAGTCTGATCCATTGGCCTCACCATCCCTGAATGATAATGAAACTGACATTTTAAAACAAAGATTCAAGCCTGGGTGCCATGGCTCACACCTTGGAAGGCTGAGACAGGAGGCTCCCTTGGACCCAGGAGTTTGAGACCAGCCTGGGCAACACAGAGAGACCCTATCTCTACAAAAATTTAAAACATGGGCTGGGTATGGCAGCACACTCTTGTAGTCCCAGCTACTTGGCAGGCTGAGGCAGGAAGATCACTTGAGTCTACGATGTGGAGGCTATCTCAACCTATGATAACATCACTGCACTCCAGCCTGGGTGACAGAGCGAGACTGTCAATCAATCAATCAATCAATCAATCAGATTCAGTAAGTGCTGCTACGTAGACAGAAAAGGGCAAGACCATGTAAAGTGTTGTCTGCTTTGCTGAGGAGTTTGAACTACTCAGCAGACATTGGAAGCCATAAAACAGTGTTAAGTAGGGGCATAATATGACCGGATTTACATTTTAAAAAGATTACTCAGGCAGCAGTGTGGTTACAGAATTGCAGGGAAGTAATTCTGAAGGTATAAAGACTAGTTAGGAGGTTCCGGTATAAAACAGGAAGTGATGAAAATCTCAAAGTAGGGGAACTAGAGATGGACAGAAAGGAATATTTATGAGATGGTAAGAAGGTATCTTGAAGGGCTTGATCGACTATGATAATGGTTTGGGGAAAGGCAACAGTAAAGACGCACTTCAAGGTTTCTGGCTTAGCTGGCTATGGCTGGTAATGAATTTATGGAGATAAGAAAAGAAGCACAGAAGCAAGTTTGCAAGGAAAGAGAATGAGACCTTCTTGCCTGTAGGACTGTTCTTGTAGGGCTGCTAGTAGCCAGTTAGAAACATGGATCTGATGCCCGGGAGGTGTTCTTAGACTGGAAACAAGACTTGAGAGTTACCAGCCTACTGGTGGTGGTTAAAGTCATAAAAGTGGATAGAATTACCAAAGGAAGACATGCAGAAAAATACCCAAGTTCAGGTGAAAACAGAATTCCAAGAACTACAACTTAAAAGGGAGGTAGGGAAAAGGTGTTTGCAAAGGAAAATGGAGGTGCTAAAATAATCTGGGCAGTCTAGCAGCATCATCAGCAACAATGACATAATCACCACCATCACCACCAGATGGCTAATATCCCTTCAGCATTACTGTTTCCCACATTACGCCAGGTGTTTTACATGTATTGTTGATTTGCTGCACATAGTAACTGATAGTTCGGATATCTGTCCCTGCCCAAATCTCACGCTGAATTGTAATCTCCAGTGCTGGAGGTGGGGCCTGCTGGGAGGTGTCTGAATCATGGGGGCAGATCCCTTATGAATGGTTTGGGCTATCCTCTTGGTGATAAGTGTGCTCTCACTCTGAGTTTAAAGGTGATCTGGTGGTTTAACAGTGTGTGGCACCCTACCCCCAACTCCTTTGCTTGCTTTTGCCATGTGACATGCCTGCTCTTGTTTTGCCTTCTGCCATGACAGTAAGCTTCCTGAGGCCTCCCTATAAAAACATGAGCTAATTACATCTCTTCGTTATCAAATACCCAGTCTCACGTATTTGTTGATAGCAATGTAAGAAGAGCCTAACACAATAACTCAGTGAGGTTTAAGAGATGATGACAGAGGCCTACAGAAGTAAAGGAAGGCCTATAAAATTGTTCTCCTATACAATATCTATGAAGCATGGCTTCTTAAACTGACCTAATGTGTCTGGTGAAGAATGATGAGGTTCATAACTTTGAAAAGGAGAGCTTATTTCTCATAAAAGGTTGTTGCCTGAAGGGTGGCCATTCCAACAGGCTAGGAAGCATAACCTCTAGCCAGAAGCCAGAAACAGGCACTTGGAGGGAGGGGTAAAGGAAACACAAATTTATGCGGAGCAGTTTGGCTAAGTACAAATATTCAAAGGGTTATAGGAGGAGCTATGAATATTTATGAAGGGAAGGCATGGGTATGCACAGTAGGCCAATGTGCACGTAACATGTGTCCCATTGAGAGATGAGAAAGGAAGAAGCCTGTCAAGCAGGCAGGCAGGCAGGCAGGCAGGGTGGGCCCTCAGTTGAATTCTTTCAAACAAAAGAACAGCAAGCAGGCACAGATATGGGAAGCACAGGGTGGCTTGCCTAAGGCATGCCCACAGCCACACAGATAAGAAAGGCTACACAGGTGACTTGCCCAGACATGCCTGCAATGGAAAATTTCATCCCCTGACACACGTGCAGTAAGAGGAAAAAGCAATATGGAGTAACTCAAACTAAAGCCTGCACGCACATTAGGAGAATGGGGTGGTGCTATCAGAAATTCATACCTTATGCAAATGAGACACCCAGCCCTCATTGGTTTCTTACAAAAGTCTTTGCATTCAACGGTAAAAATAGTAACCCTCTTCCAGGCCCTCTCTCCATGACAGAGAGCTTTTTTCTTTTGCTTATTAAACTTTCATTCCAGCCTCACTCTTTGTGTTCATGCTCCTTAATTCTCTTGGTTGTGAGACAAAGAATTCTGGGTGATAACATCACAACGAGAGACTACTACGTTGTGGTGCACTGGCGAGACTGCAACACCATGTTCACTCTAGGGTAAAGATTTAACATTTAAATGTATTACAATTTGGCTTTATAAATCAAAAGGTAAAGCAGAGGACAGAAAGGCCCTCTGTGCACACTCTCTGTAGAATGGCCAGAACCACTCTGTGGTTAGTGGTCTCTAATCAGGAAGGAATACTGGTCAGTTGCCCTGTCAAAACCACAAAAGGGAGGGCAACAATGGTTGATGTGGTTGACATCAGCAATGGAATAAGTTTTACAAAGAGCTAGTTTCTCTTTAACCCTTAGGGAAGGCTACTGGTGGTTAGCAAAGGAGTGAATATAATGAGATATATCTGACCCCTCATCCCATCATGGCTGGGAACTTGTTTATTTTTGTTTTTGTTTTTGAGACAGGGTCTTGCTCTGTCACCCAGAGGTCAAGGCTGCATTGACCTTTGATCAAACCATTGCACTGGTGACTACAGATATGTACCACCATGCCTGGTTAATTTCTTAATTTTTTGTAGAGACAAGATCTCACTACGTTGCCCAGGTTTGTCTCAACCTCCTGGCTTCAAGCAATCCTCCCATCTAAGCATCCCAAAGTGCTGGGATTACAGGAGTCACCATACCAGGCCAGGGAACTTAGTTTTTAAGGTTTCTCTGGGGTCCCCTTGTCCAAGGGGCGTATCTGTTTAGTTGGTACAGAGTTTGGGATTTTATTTTTACTTTCCAAATGCCTCAGTACTGGCTGCCTCTCCTCCTAAACTTTCACTCAATCCATACTACATATTGTCACTAACTCTTACTTTGATCATATGACAGTGCTACTTTGTCAGTAACCTTCAATGGTTCTTCATGTTTATTAAATAACAAAATTCCAAGTCTGGGACTCATTATGATACAAATATCTCTCTAGCATTATTGTCTACTATTATACTCTATCCAATGCTTCAAACTAAATTACTCAACCTTGCCATTCTGTATCTATGTGAGATAATCTGTCATTTTAAAAGTACAGATTCCCATTTCAATTACAGAAATTCTATGCATTCTACAGGGTTCACCTTCTTTCAGATATCACACTCTCTGTGAAACCTTATGCACTTACTCCAGAGATGTCAGCACTCCTCTCTTTGAAAATCCTGTTTACCACTTGTGCCTCTCTTAAAGCATTTATCTTACTCTCAGATTTGTTTTACCATTGTCTGTAAACTTATCTTTTCTTATAACAGTTTGCAAGCAAAATCTAGTAATGCCTTGATTACCATTCCATCTCAACAAACAATTATTGATTTTATTCCATTTTGAACTCTATCAAAGTCCTCAAATTTGATATTTGTATTCCTTGGGCAAGCTTACTGTCCTTACAGCTGGTGTAATTCCATTGGAAGTTTCTTTTCTTTCTTAAAAGTCATAAAACAACGATGGCCAAGATCTCATACTGAAAACAGTTTTCCATCTAATTTTGTTATCAACTCTAAGACCGAAGCAGGAAACCTATGAACATATATTTACTATTGTCACACTAATAATTAGTGTAGCAAAATAGTATGCTTATGTTATTGTTCTTTAGGATAAACTGACAATGTAACGTTGCAGTTTACTTAAAAAACAATAATTACTATAACCGCATTTTTAGTTTTTTCGTTTATTAATTCCCTACTTTGTATAATCAGGGTCACTGTCAATGGTTGTCCTATGATCTTATGTAATTTTAGCGTTAGCACCATCATAACATATATGTATGAAAAGAATAAGGTTTCAGATCTCAAGGCAACATCTGGTGCTTTCTTTCCTCAATTACTCCCCTAAAATCAGGACATAGGAACAAGGTTCCCCAAAACTCATTCAAGTCTTTCCATCTTGCCCACTATGTGTCAAATAGCTATGTGTTGCTCTAGCAGCATGTATCCTCGCCTCAGAAAAGAAAAATCCATATTTATGGAATAGTCTAAGAAGTTTGCCCACGTTAGTGGATATAATCCTCACATCAGGTTTATTCTTTTTCCATGTTATTGGTGAAGAAACACATTATATTTTACAGATGAAGAATCTTAGGCAGCCTGGCTCCAGAGCCCAGTGAGAACTCACTCACTACCCTGAGAATGGCACCAAGCCATTCATGAGGGGTCTGCCCCCAGGGCCCAAATGCTTCCCACTAGGCTCTGCCTCCAATGCTGAGAATCACATTTTAACAAGAGATGGGGGAGTTAAGCAAACCAAACTATAGCACCCCTGAATTCTATTCCCAAAAGCCATAGAGGTCTATAGACATCAGGATAAAAACCCTGCTCTAACTAAGATTAGTCTCAGGGTATACCCAAGGGAGAAGAGGATCAAAATTAACTACACCTTCACTATCACAGCAGCAGAAGGAAAAAAAGAGACAACAAAGAAAAACAAAACAAAATGATTTTTCCAAATTCCTTTAACGAAAGACAATCTTTTTCATCCTATAATTAGAAAATAGTCATCCTATAATTAGAAAATAGTCTGAAAAACGCAAGTATTTGTGAGCTTTGGTTTATCAGGATGAATAAGTTTTAATAACAGGACAATGTTACTTTCTAACACTGATGAGAAATTCAAAAGCAGGAAAGCTATAGGAGCCTCTAAATCACTGCAAAGATCTAATGCAGTGGGGAAGGGAGAGTGGTGGAGTGAATAGGCTGGAAATAAAGAAAACAAAATAATGAAGCCTAGATTTATGTGTCCTGTTTATCTTTTTCTCTTTCCTAAAAAGTAAAAGCTATGTTTCAGAGCTCTTTCTGTTCTCTTCAAGGTCCCTGAAAGCAGCTTAGCAAGAATTATGGTCAGGAATTTCTCCTCATCCTGGTTGTCATCTGTAACTTTTGGCAACAAAATTGGAAAATACTTCATACCAGATGCCTTCTTTTGGAGATTCACAATGCATGTCAGCATTTGAAATGTTCTAGAGTCCTGTAATACACAAATCTGCTTAACTTCATTTAACCCAGTATTTCTCAATCTTATTTGAACATAAATTTTTTTCCATTTAATATATATGTCTATCATGGCAATTATAAGACTTTATTGCAATTACCGACTATACAATTCTTTTCTTCAACTAGGACATAAATTCTTCTGGCTCAGCAAAGGCGTGTTGTTCATGTTTTCACTGCTAGTACTAAAAACTATTAATACTTCATGCACTTTGAAAGTCTGTAAATGTTTGGTTGGATAGTGGTTGGTGGGTTGGCTGACTGAATAAATGAAAAATCAGAGACAAAAATACTTCAGGCCAACTTTACTGTGTATATTATCTCTGTAACATGTAAGGAACCTTTAGAAGCCTTTTGAAGTAAGTTAACAGTGAAAAGGATAAAAAAGAAAAAATGGCTATTATTGGTTAACTCCCCAGTGGAAATTTACATACATAGTTATATTTTAACCAAAATAATAGTAAAACCTTACTGAAGAAAAGGAAGGTACATTTCTACTCTAATCTCTTCTGTAGCTCTGAAAGTAGAGATTATGGTGTTAATAATTCAAACAGCCATTTCATTTGCATTCTGTGTAGTATTAAGTGTAACATCTCAGCAAGTATCGCAATTCTTAGCAATAAATTGTTAATTAGTAGAAAGGCTTAAAAGCCAAAACTGGAAATAATCCCAAATAGTCTCTAAATGTTACCTTTAATTACATAGATCAAATTTATGGGTGGTAATAAAGTAATACAAAGATCCATAGATTTACAGGTTTGGAAAATATACATACTGGTTGGATTTCAATTCTGTAAGGTTATAAAGAATGTTTCCATAATCCATCTGTTTTTAATCAATTAATTCCATCCACATATGAATTTCCACAGCAGAACTAATAAGAAAGCAACATCTGGTGGTTATAGCAAGGTGAAATATAGTATTTTTTGTTTTTACAAAACTTGAGTTTTGAAAAATCCACAAAATTAACACTGAAAGAGCAGCATAAGACTTCATTATGCTTTAAGAACAAAACCAGACACACTTAAGACCTTTTTCATCAAAGACCAGGGGGCTCCAAATATATTAAAACCTGATAGATGCCAAAGTTAAAATAGTTTAAATTCAAGATTACATGCATTTTTGCTATTTCTACCTCCTACTTTTGAGAGTAAAAGCTATTTATATGTACATAATATTTAAAACTCTGGAAAAGCTCCAGAAAAACATTTAAACAATGAATAAAGGCTTTGGTGTTTTAATTACTGTTTCTGTGTATATTCCAAAATAAAACAGTCATTTCTAATTTCTTCATCTATAGTAAATAAACTATCTACTTGCTCATGTCCATGTCCAAATTACCAAGTTCTTCTTCAGTCTTCCTTCCAAAATATATTGCAAAACCTTCCACTGTTACCATCCAAGCCCAAGGTCCCATTTCTCTAGCTCGATTTACTTTATTCTCCTCCAACAAATTTTCCACATATTAGTTGCAGAGCTTTTTTAAAATACAAATTCAATGTCATTAATCCTTTAATTTTCTGGGGAGCTTCCTGTTGCACATAGAGTAAATATAAACTAGTTAACGTGGCTTTCATACTATGGCCTAAACAATCTCTAGCTACCTTGTAGGCTACTTTCCTCTTTGCATTGTAGGCTAGAGCCAAACCAGATTTCCTTGAACTCCTAGAATATGCTAGGTTCTCCCCAGATTTAGGGCCTCTACAGGCTTCAGAATAAATCAAAATCTTTCAGGAATTTCTCTACCTCAACTAAGCTAGAGCCTCTTGCTATCAATACAATTTCTTACACAATTATCAGATTCTTCTAAAAGACTTAGCATAGTGGTAATACATACAACTGTGTAACCATTTGTTTAATAATAATATTCCTCACTAGACTATAAATTCCCTGTGGGCAGAGCCAATGTCTATCATGCCTGGTCCTGAATACCCAGCACCTATAATATATTTAATAATTTTAGTTAAATAAGACAGAGTAAATCGCAATCTAACACAAATGGAGGTAAAGGGGCAAAAATCCCTTAAAGTGAAATTTATTTCGAGTTTATCCAAGTCTGTATACCATAGGGAATCTCTTGAGAGTTTTAGTCATAAGACTTTTCTATATTCTCCACTACACTAGAAGATATGCCTGAATATATGAAAGTATTGTTAGTATTATTCTAACTATTGCTTGAGACTGAAGCCTCCATTCCAAAAATGAATGTGCCAGCCTAGAACCTAGAGAGCATCCCAATGCTTGGTTCCTAAGTGTGATAACAGTAAACACTACTGTGACAAAATAATTCTGTATCAAATGTGTTGGTGACCCCGGGTGTTGGAACATTGGTATTCATCTAAACACTATGTTCGAAGTTTGTTCTTTAGACAGTACTTCTGTGGTAGGTTCAAATGCTCTAGAACAGATCACTCTTAATATTTAAATACACACACACACACACACACTCTAACACAATAAAAGAGTACACTGTAAATGCAATGTGCCAAAACAAGAACAACATGTTACTACAAAATAACAGACTTTGCCAGTTACACCATAATCACAAATAAAATGAGGGAAAAAGAAAGAGGGAGATGGGGAGGAGGTTCTGTAATCAGAGGGCAATAAAACACTTCTAGAGAATCACACATTGAACAAGCTACCCTGCCCCAATCATTCTCCCCTGTTTCAGCTTAGTTCCCTGGCCACACTGGGGCTTCCTTCCCCTTTGCTTGCAGTCCACATTAAAACTTTTCGGTCTATTCCAGGTCACGGGACTGTCTCTTATTTCTACCCTGGTCTACTGAATCCCTCATCTAGATCATAAGTTCTTTTTTTATTTATTTATTTTTTGTCATTTTTCTTTTGCAAGATCCAGTTCAGCTCTAGATCATCAGTTCTTTCAGATCAAAGAACATATCTCATGTTTTCCCTTTTTTTTTTAATTCCAGTTTATCAAAGCATAATGTATTGGTTGGAAGACTATATGAGGATACAATTTCCATATTTGGTGGACTGTATGATGAAGTAATGCTTAACATAAATGTGGATACATCATAAACATTTTTGTAAAATAATTTACCACAGCACTATTCATCAAGTATCTATTAACACTGCTGTTTAAATGGTTTTATATGACAAAAAATTATTTTGTTCCTACATATACAATACGTCATATCGAGGAGGCTGAGATGGTATGAAGTTTCTTTTGCCTTTAATCCAATCAGCTAACGTTTTCTTGGGTTTTGACTTTCTATCCATAACATAAGTAATTATGATACAGGTAACATGAGGTAAAAACTGTCATCTATTTTATTGCTTTTGGATCAGCTTACAGCTAAATCACCTAGAAAAACTTTTTTTAGCAGCCTCTACTTTTAAAACTTAACAGAGAAAAAAGTATTTCTTAATTTAATTTTAAAAAGTCATTAGATTTGCACATGTTTTATGCCCAGGTAATACTGGGATAGCGTCAAGAACATGTAATAAAACAATATGATGTAATGGCTAAAGGCATGGAGTTGAGAGCAGTAATGTCAAGGTTTGAATCCCAGTTATGAAACTTAATGGCAGGAACAACCAAAAAAAGAGAAAAATCATCATTTAAAGTTAATTTAGTTAAAAAAACCACACATTTCAAGAAAAGGATATGTAAAATTCCAAACCTCTGACTTGAGAATTTGAATTACATTTTCTGCTTTTTCAGGAAAATATTGCTGTTGATTCAACATTATTATATTTGAATAAAATTTTAACTTTCATAGAAAAATATGATACAATATTGTTTCATTCAGTAGTTTAATGTCAACTGCTGTTTATTACTCTCCTATTTGGTTGCATTGTTTCTTCTTTTTATATTCACAAAGAGAGTAACTATTTTCAATAAATTTGGAGATTGAACATTATTTAACACCAAAGCAAAAGAATCCAAGACACATAGTTATTCTGAAATTTAAGTATTTTCCAGTATGTAATTTGTACTAATTTTATTAAACCCCTTTCAGCCATCTACTCTTCAAGAGAAATTCTTTTCTTTAGCTAGAATATTTTATTAAATGAAAACGTTTATTTTAAAAATTGATTGCTATTTATTTTGCTGTTTAATTAAATTTGTTTTACATACGTTTACTTAATAAATTTAATAAATTGCTATTAATTTTTTAAAAAGTCATTTAAATATAATACATGAATAGATTGGCATACCTGCAGTTTAAGGTGAGATTACTATTTAATGATCAATTCTATCTCTTCCTAGAGTTAGATCATATGTTCTTCAAAAAACAAGCCTGTATTGGTTTGATCATTAATATAAACCTAGTAGTACCTGGCAGTTACTAGCATGCAGTAAACATTCAATATCCATTTGTTAGAGAGGTGGAGAGAAAAGGGGGAAAGCAAAGGATGGAGAAAAAGAGTCAAATGGATTTAAAAATTCTGAGACCAAAGGAAAGAGCCATTTTATTGTCTTCAGAACATAGTTTGTCTGTAACTACTATAGTATTTCTTCTGATTTGAAAATACCCATCAAAGGCATACAGTCCTGCTTGACATCCTGGATCTCCACTTAGAAACAGAATATAACTCAGGCGTCTCAGACACAAGAGGAGAATCAGTTCTTATATGTATAGGCCTCCTTATTTAAAAGTTCATTAACTTTCAGGTTTTAAGATAAAAACTATTTTTCTTATCATAACAGTAATATAAGTACTTTAATGAAATTTTGCAAAATACAGGAAACAGAACTAAAACACTGTCATGTTTCCAGCCCCCAAAGACAACCATTGTTAACATTTTCAGTTCCAAATTTTAAAATCCCTGTGGTGCAACTTTCTATAATGCTATGTGGAACTTATAAACAACTAAAATGAACCGCCCAAAAAATAGTAGAGTAATGGCTTCCATGCTTAATGAGACAAGATTCAGGGCCCCGAAAGAGTTTCAAGATTGAGCTATCATGAGGTTATGAGGTCCCTAAGGAAAAATAACGTGTTCTAGTCATCTTTATTATGCCCCAGCAATAGGACCCAGGAGTGAGCCTTGCGCGTACTATTTACTCAGTAAATGTTCTTTGAATAAATACCTAGAAAAAAAATGGGAATCATCATTTTTTTCTTTTTGGGACTCTTCTTTCTATGATCATGTACCTGCTCACTCCCCAACTTCTCCCCAATGACCCCAGTGTTTATCATTCCTTGCACTGTACTTTAGTTCCAGCAGGAATAAAGAGCTTGCTGTGGCCCTAAAGTTAGGTTGTTTTAAGCATTCAAAACTTTCCTTACAATTCAGCTAAGAAGCCATGTCTCCCCTGACCTTTGTCACATATCTTAGTCCATTTTCTTTGCTATAATTAAATACCTGAGACTAGGCAATTTATAGAGAAAATAAATGTATTTCTGCTGGGAGAGAGCATTTGAAAATATTCTTAAAAAGTTATTTCTGTAAGAAATAACTGTAAGTGCTGAAGGCTGGAAGGTCCGAGAGCATGGCACTAGAATTTGGTGAAGGCCTCACTGTGTCCCAACATGAGGAATGATATCACATGGCAATAGGGCAAGAGTGTGCATATCAGCTCAGGTCTCTCTTACTCTTCTCATAAAGCCACTAGTCTCACCATGGGGGCCTCATCATCGTGACCTTATCTAACCCTATAACCTCCCAAAGGCCTCACTTCCAAATAGCATCAACATATACACATGGAGATTAGGTTTCCAACACATGAACTTTTGGAGGAAACATTCAAACCATTGTGTCACCCATCCCCAGGCTGAGCTAACTGCTATAATTCTGGGTTCCCACAGTGCCTGCAAATATCTAACAATGCAATTGCCATATTACATGGTAATTAGCTACTCATAGTTGTCTACTCACAGACTAAGCTCTTTGAGGCTTCATATATATATATATATATATATATATATGTGTATATAAGTTTTGTATACAAGTTTTATATACATATATATAACTTTATGTAAAATATATAACAAAAATAAAGATTAAAAATATATAATTATATAAATATGTATATGTATATACATAATTTTATATTTATATATTTATATTTATTACATATAAAATATTTGTGTGTGTGTTTGTGTGTGTGTATAATTTTATAGCGATAGGGTCTTACCATATTGCCCAGGCTGGTCTCCAACTCCTGGTCTCAACCAATTCTCTTGCCTTAGCGTCCCAAAATGCTGAGATTACAGGTGTGTGCCACCATGCCCAGCCTGGGCTTCTATTTTTATATTCACAAATACTGGCATGGGCTCAATAAATATTTATTGAATCAATGAGAGAACAAAAGAATGAATCATCTTATTTCTTTCCTTTTTTTGTTTTAGTTTTTGTGTCTTTAATTTACTCCTGCTTATTAGATCAAGCTGATCACTCTCAGTTTTACTTACCTTAAAAAAAAGTACAAAAACTCCTCTTGGCCATCAAACAGAAATCAGAAATTTGAAATGGCAAAAATGGCAAAAAATGAGTTATGTTTATTCATCTAGCCAAAAAATAATCCCTTCCCAATGTCTTATGACTATTTTTCAATAAACAGCATCATTACCACTATCCTTCCATGTCCTCTGCAACATAGTCACCTTGTAATCATTACTCTATCACAACCACATGTATTATTTAAGTATCTATTCTTTGTCCCTGAAAAGATATAAAGGAGGTCCTGCCAACTTTCTCCATCAATGTCTGCATCTTTCTATTTCTAGATCTTCTGTCTTAAATCTCTTCTAATTTAGTTTGATCTAGTTGCATCAAACTAACAATTCAGTGTAGTCAAAATTAAGCTGCATACAAGGAATTCCAATTTCCTATGATATGAAGTTCAAATTAAATAGAATTACAATTTTTAACCTGGCTTCTAAGGCTAAAATCACACTCATCCCTAGCAGAATTCTCTACCATATTTCGTCTATCTAAGAAAATGTATCTCCTTGTGCTTCCAGCTATGGATTTCCCACTGAAGCCAAGAAAATATTCCTGCTGTATACCATAGTAAATTTGCAAATTCCTGCATTGGCATTTTTGTACATGCTTTAGATCTTTTTCCATTCTCTTTGTGTCCTAATTTGTCTTTCAAATCCCTGTTTATATCTCTCTTCCTCTAAGTTTTCTTAGCTACCTTCAGGTCATATTAACTGCTCCTTTACAATTCAACATTTTGATTTTAATGAAATAACAATATACTTTTTTATATGTAGCACTGTAAGTGTTCTAAAAGATCTTTATGTATATACTTTCAGATCATTGAAAACAGGAATATGGTTCTCCCCTACTGGGCTTAATCTAGCAGCACTTTCACACAAGATGATTTCCTAATAGGTGCTATGGATGTATTGTCTTACATCTAAGGGTGTTCAATAAATGGCTGGGCATGGTGGCTCACGCCTGTAATCCCAGCACTTTGGGAGGCCAAGACTGGCGGATCACCTGAGGTTGGGAGTTTGAGACCAGCCTGGCCAACATGATGAAACCCTGTCTCTACTAAAAATACAAAAAATTAGCCAGGTGTGGTGGCAGGCACCTATAGTCTCAGGTACTCAGGACGCTGAGGCAGGAGAATCACTTTTTGAGCCTAGGAGGTGGAGGGTGCAGTGAGTCAAGATTGCGCCACTGCACTCCAGCCTGGGCGACAGAGCAAGACTCTGTCTAAAAAATAAATAAATAAATAAAAATAAAAAATAAATAATGCCCTGAATAAAATTAAATTGAATTGGCTGCTCATCTTCAATAAACTATTTATAAATAATAGTAAAATAAAGGAAACAGTACATTTAAACTAAAGTTAGTGTTTAAATCAGTAATACTTCCCATAATCCTATCCAGTTTCTAATATTTGCATGGAGCTTTATCACAGTGTTCTAATGTTACTTCTACTTTTCACCCTCCCACACCTATACACACATACATACATACATACACACACTGTTAAACGTCCATAGGAAGAAAACTCAAAGCAAATTGAAAGGTATACTAGTGAATACCAAGTTTCACATAAGTCCCATTGCCCATATTTATTTATGTATTGGTATGCTGCCACTGTATTATGAGAGCTTTACTTATGGCCCCCCCATGTTAAAAGATATATATAATACCTTAGATAATTTCTATTATGAAGCTTGCAAAATGTATTTATCTGGACTATTTAGCAAGAAGAAAGGAAAAATGCTATAGTAAATGCTTCTGCCTATTCCATATTATCACTAAGCTAATTTTTAAAAATCGATTTCTTGGATTGTTATGTAAAAATAAATTATGTAGACCAGGCGCAGTGGCTCATGCCTGTAATCCCAGCACTTTGAGAGGCTGAGGCGGGCAGATCACGAGGTCAGGAGATCGAGACCATCCTGGCTAACATGGTGAAACCCCGTCTCTACTAAAAATACAAAATATTAGCCGGGCATGGTGGCACGCACCTGTAGTCCCAGCTACTTGGGAGGCTGAGGCAGGAGAATTGCTTGAACCTGGGAGGCAGACACACACCTATGGTGGCACACACCCGTAATCCCTGCATTTTGGGAGGGTAAGGCAGGAGGATTGCTTGAAACCAGGAGCTGGAGACCAGCCTGGGCAATATTTTTTAGATATATCCTCTCTTCTCCATTCCTATCACCATTTTAATGTAATGCTTTATCATCTGACACTTTCAGTATTTGGAATTATCTTCTAGTATATCTTCCTTGCAAAGGTTTTCTTGCAGTGAGCCGAGATTGCACCACTGCACTCCAGCTTGCTGACAGAGTGAGACTCCCTCTCAAAAAAATAATGTAAAGTGCCATTTTGAATAAAAACTGTATATTATATTCACTTTTATATTATTTACTTTAAGGAACAAACTAAAAATTTTAAACCTGTGAAAATAGTGAATAGATAATATACACTCGGTTAATATTTTAAACAATAACTTACAGGATCAGCAGGTCCACAAAATTCTCGAAATGTCTTTGTAGCATTATTCTGTTGAATCTCCATTGCTACGCAAGGGCCAGAATACATTTCTGTCACCATGTCCTATGATACGTAATATAAAAGAATGAAAAGAATTTAACTATCTTCACCCCTCCTCTTTTAATTGTATCACTATTCCACTAATGTCCTTAAAGTCATCTGTGACTTTTTCCCTACTTATATCCCATACATCAAGCAGTTCCCAAATTCTGTCCAATTTTCCTTGAAGAATATGCTCTCTCTTCTCCATTACTATCACCATTTTAATGTAATCCTTTATCATCTGACACTTTCATTATTTGGAATTATCTTTCAGTATATCTTCCTTGCAAAGGCCCTCTTGAATACAATGTTGTCAAGTTCACATTCCTAAATATATATATGTGTGTGTGTGTGTGTGTGTGTGTGTGTGTGTGTGTGTGTATATATATATATATATATATATATAAATTTCAAAGGTTTTCTCCTGAAAAACCTTTTCAAAATCATAATGCCTTCTAGCAACAAGAAATAATAGAACCAGATTTATTCTCCCACATTATTTTCATACACTGAATAATGGGCAGCACAGGACTATGACCCCTGAGGGTATAGAAACAGATGAGGTGAGCTGTATAATTGCTCAGTCTTACTGTCTAGAGGCAATTTCTGGACCTGTAGACCAGGTAGAGGAAACACAACAAAGCCCAACATTCTCTGAGTTGAATAGACAAAAACTGGACTTTGCAGCTCTTATTTTCAGAGAAGAATACTGGAGAAACAAGGGGAACACGCAGAGAGTAAGCTACAAGATCTGCGGAGGGGTTCTCATGAGTCTTTGGCTACTAATCCGTCGCATGTGTAGAGAAAACTACTTGAGACTGGGAAATAATTGCCAGAAAATAGACCAAACAAATCAGAGACAGCACAACACTGAGAAGAGTTTTTCTACCAGCCAGAGTGAAACGCCTTTTCATATGATACGCGGAGCATCAGGGAGGGTCCTCAGAAGGGTACTGCACCATAGTAGTTGGCCTAAATTAGCCCTAGATTATAAGATGTTCTATACCCATCCCACAAAGCTTAAAGGCAAGACTCAAAAGTTTCAAACTGATTCCAAGTGATTTAACTAAGTGCCAGAACAAAATTGAGCACTCTTTACAAATCTACCATGTAACACTGTAAATTTTACAATATATAGCATCCAATAAATAATTACTAGGCAGGCAAAGAGGTAGGAAAATACTAACCATTACCAGAAGAAAACTCAATAAATAGACCCAGCAATTAAATACATGATATAATAACATAAGGATATTAAAACAGCTATTATAAGTTCCACATTCTCAAATTATACAAGGAAATATGAACATGATGAGGAAAAAATAAAAAATATTTAAAAGACCCAAATAGAACATCTAGAGGTATAATCTAAGACATCTAAATTGAAAAATACACTGAATGGGGTGAACAGGATTAAGACATTGCAGAAGAGCAATAAATTTGAAGATATTCAATAGAAACTATTCCAAAATAAGCATAGGGAGAAAGAAAAATGAACAAGAAGAAAAAAGACCTGCTGTGCAACCATGTTAAGCTATTATATGTGTAATTAGAATCTCAGAAGAGAAGAAAAGGTGATAAACAGAAAAAATATTATTTTAGAATAAGTGCTAAAAACTTTCCAAATTTGCTGAAACCCATAAACCTATAGATCCAACAGAACCCAAGAATAATAAATTAAAGAGAAGTACACTAGGATGCATCATGATAAAATTAGCTAAAAACAAAAACCTTATAAGCAGCCAGGGGGTTGGAGGAAGGACATTATATAACAGCAGGAAAAGGATAAGGATGACAGCAACGATGACCAAAAATGTAAATCTGTATTCTATACCCAGGTGAGAAAATATTTTTCAAAAATGAAGAAAAAATAAAGAGTTTTTTAGACAAAAAAAGACCTGAGACAATTCACCATCCGAAGCATTTTATCATAAGAAATATTAAAGGAAGTTCTTTAGGCAGAAGGAAAAAAGTACCAGACAAAAATATAAATCTATACTAAGCAACAGTAAACATGTTGAGTATAAATATAAAATGCATTTTTATTTTTTAGTTGCTTTCTTTCTTTATTTTTTCTGAGAGAGAGTTTTGTTCTGTTGCCCAGTGGCGCAATCTCTACTCACTGCAACCTCAGCCTCCTGGGTTCAAGCTATTCTTGTGCCTCAGCCTCCTGAGTAGCTGGGACTATAGGCGCCTGCCACCACACCTGGCTAATTTTTATATTTTAAGTTGCTTTCAAAGATAATTGTTCAAAGCAAAAATATTAGTGTTGTATTGAAGGGTTTATAGCATATATAGATGTAAAATGTATGAGAACAACAGCACACAGAATAGTAGGGGAAAAACAGAAGTATACTGTTTTAAGATTCCTAGCTCTCTTTATAAAGTAGTATAATGAAAAACATGATCAAAGAAAAATGCCTCTCACAGTGTCCAGAACACTCAAAAAATATTTTTTCACCCTCCTGAATAGGAAACAATACTTTAGGCAGAAATGAAAATAGATATGAAGACTTTGAGGCAGAAGTACAGTAGGGATATATGAAGATCAGCTAAGAGGCTGGGAGCTGAGTGAGACTATGGGAAAGTAGTAAGAGATGAAGCCAAATCATGTAGGATCATGTAAACCATTTTAATGACTTTGGAGGGTTTATAATACACAACACCAAAGTAAAATAATATATTACTGAATATATTTGAATATTGATCCAAAAGCAGTCATGTTACCTAACAGAAACTACAGAAGCTAAAAGAGGAGGAAAAGAACTTCATAATTTATATGGTACTCATAATTCTACTCATTAGAGTTCCTGAGTGTATCCCCCAAAGTTATTTTGCCATTTCACAAAGATCATATGTAATTGATTTTTTATGGATAATTATGTTGAGTCTGATTTTCTACCTCATGATATCGAAGAACCGCCTACACATAAATGTCAAGAGCCAAATTTTCAGGAGGAGCAGAAGGCATAAACAAGTTTTCCAAAAAGAGAAGAGTAAATTTTGTCTGCTTTTCTCCCTCCCTTCCTTGTTTCCTTCCTTTCCCTCTCCCTCCCTTCTTTCCTTTGTTTCCTCCTTTCTTCTTTTTCTCTCTCCCTCCTTCCCTTTTTTCTTTGTCTCTCTCTCTCTCGCTTATTCTCTTTCAGTGTTGATTACAGATACAATTGAAAATAGACATACAAGGCTATTTCAAAATGTATAAAATGAAAAAAAAAACATGTTAAGTAACTTCATCAAAAGCGTAACATGTTCCTTTAAAAACTGACTCAAAATTTTTTTAAGTCACCCTAGTTTTTAATTAAGTCGCAAATTTTTTAAACATAAAAGAACCTTTTTGTTTCCTTTACAGCCTTTTGACTGCTTCGGTAGCTTTGACTCCTAGGTAGCTGTGAGTAGGATCATTTGATTTAATGTCTATCTTCCTTAGGGCATAAACTCCATAAATGCAGGCAGTATGTTTTTTGTTCATTACTGGTTACTTGTCATATAGAAGATACTCAACATATATAATAAATGGATTATAGTAACACTATAAGATAGGAATTATTACCTTTTTATGACTTTAAATGTTGAAGCAGAAAATATAGGTGTAAATGATCAACATGGAATCTACTGCCAAATAATTATGTCAGACTAAATAATAATAAAAACAGTAATAATAGCAGGTAATATTTACTGAGCACTTTTAATATGTGAGACTGCTTTACATAATTTTCATTTAATTCTCACAACAATCTCATAAGGTAGGTAACAGCATTATTCCCATTTTATAAATGGATTAATCAAGATTTAAAGAGGGTAAATAAATTGTCTATGGTCACATAATAGAGGATTTCGGATCTGAACCTATCATCTGACTCCACACAGGGGGAAGAAAAAAGAGAATTGAGTTTAGGAAGCTGCAGGCTGGCTGCAGCAAATTTTGGGAGGTATGGAAAGTATATAGTTTGAAGAAAGTAACATGGAAATAACTGACTGATTAACATCAGGTTACCTCAGATTACTTTTTGTCATGTGGATGAAAGGCAGAGATAACTTTATTATTAAGCCAAATAAAATTAGCCCGTTTGGGAAATTTGGCTTGGCTTCTCCTGATATCTCAGAAGGTCAGATAACAACTTAGTTTGGTGACACAGAACTTTAGTATGAATGACTGTATTGATTTTTAGTCTGGTCAGTTGGGACCTAGTACAGGAGCTTAGTCCAAAACACTGTATCCTACACTTTTTATTTAACAGTACATATGCTTTACATTTACTTTTATACTTACATGATATTCAGTCACTACTCCTTTATAAACTTCATAGAATTCTTCAACATTAACCCGATCCATATTGAACTATATTAAAAAACAAAACCAAACCATAAACCAACCAACAAAAGAAAAATGAGCCACACTTAGCACTTAACACTTGTAATCTCTTTACTCTAAATTGTAAACTTTACATAAATTTTTCTTTAAAGAAAAAGTGTTATTAAAGATCAGCTCATCAAGAATAATAATGGATAACAGCACTATTCTAGGTTCTGAACCTGCATCATTTCATTTAGTCCTCACAACAACCCTACTGCATAGGTAATATTAATAGCTCCAACTTACAGATGAGACTACGAAGACTCAGAGGGGTTGTATAATCTCCTCAAACTAGCACCCTATCTCAAACAGTCGGACCTCATTGATCATACTCTTACCTACTACCCTACACCTATCTCTGAATAAAAACTCATTGTTGATACAAAAGAAGATTTATATGCAATATTAATTTTACTATTGATAGATTAGTGGCACAATAAAGAAATATTAAAGAAAAGTAGTTCAGACTTTGTAGAGGGGAAAGAAAATAATATGATTTGTCTCCCAAGCATTCAGAAAAATCCCTAGTTAGTCTAGTTCGTGATAAAGCACTTATACAAGTCGTGGACTTTCTGCTACTCAAAAACAATTGTAGGAGTATGCTTACAAAATAAGTCTAGAAGGACTTATTCTTATCAAGGCTGAATTTAAATTTAGTTAGAAATAAAATTTCATTAAGTTCCAAGGTTCTCAAAAACTAAGACCTTATTTTTTTTAGAAAATAGCCTCAGAATTCCCAATTTCATTTTCCCTCCATTTTGCTTTTTTATCGTTGCCAGGATTGAATAACACTGAGAACTTTCTGCCTATAAAGAAAATAATTTAAGCTGTGAGGATTTATTTTTATGGGCAACATTACTATAATAGGGAGGAAATTCTGTTGGATTTCAGTGTTTTATCCTACATTCACATATCTTTTGTTAAACGCAACAAAATACTAACAGAAGATATCATTTATTAAATACTTAGTAATTTGAGCCAGAAATTATTATTTTATTTAATCTGCAGAATAACCCATTTAGGCAAATAATAATGCTTTCATTGCCTAGATGGGAAAACGGAGAATAAGAATGTTTGACATTTGGACAAGGCCGCATGCCTAGAAAGCTGCTGACCCAAGATTCAGAAACACATCTTTCTGACTCCAAAAGCCAATGGTTGTGCTTGCCACTACACTACCATGCCTCACCTATAGGCTCAATTAATCATTTATAAAATTATTTTTTTCATTAAGTACAAACTATACCCAATCACCAATTACTGTGCTAAGTTGCAGATCTAGAATTAGGTCAGTGTTTAAAACTAACATTTCTATATTTTTAAAAATAGCCTTATATGTCATCCTAAAATCTTGTTAATATATTAACAAGCTAATACTTTTAGAAAGTTTTAGCTGACAATTACTTTATAATTCTAGATAAGATTCTTCAAATATCAATTTGCTCATCAATCTTCAAGTTTTGCTCGATGACTCTGAAAATTATTTCCTTTTTTTTTTTTTTTTGGCTTATTGGCACAAAATAGACAGAACCCCAGTTTGTGTCCTGGTCCTTGATTTTGGATAATCTTAAGACTTTGCAGAAAGCGGTTTCTTTTCAGAAAAAGAAAATACAAATAACACTGGTAAGAAAATTCTCAGCTTCAAAATGGCTGTTTTGGTATTTCACTATCAAAAAATCATAAACTTGCTCGGTTTCAAACACTGTAAAAAACAAATTGTTTATCTAATTTATATAATAATCTGTTACCTAATTTCTAGTCAAATGTACAGATGAGTATAGCACAAAGGTACGACCTCTACCAAAGTGAGTGTTGTTTCTCACTGAAAGGTTTCCTACAAAGGTATGAGCAGCAATCTTGAACAAGTGTGGGCTCTGAAGGTCCAGTGGTACAAGTGCCAACAGAGGTGCAGGAATATACTAACTCCAAAGAAGGTCTTAAGGGAAAGTCCAAAAACCAGCAAAAGGTACTGGTTAGGGGAAAAAATCTGAACTTATTCTCTCCCTTCATTATCTGTTTAGTTAAGAATCCAGAAGGCAGAAAGCTCATTACAGTTTCTCACTTTGATTCTATTTTTTGCTTACAGTTTTTGGTCCTTATTTATTTTGCAAGTAAAGTTTCAAGAATTGTATAAATTTACCTTATAAGCTTAAATTAGGTGTATCATTTGAATATTACTTCTCTCAGTAAAACATTATATAGGAAAAATCACATCAAAAAACATTTTTGACTATAGGAAGGTTATTGAGTTCAGTAAGTATGTCTTTTATTTTTAATGTGGTTCATGAATACACAGGGAACATTCAATGTAATGCATTTTACAACTATTTTTGAAAAAATTCTCACAAATATTATGGTTCGTTGTAAACTACCTACCATCTGCATAGCTGAGATTTCAAAACCTGCATCTCGGATAGCCATCAGGATCTTTCCCAAAAGTCCTGAAAATGAAGGACAATGAGTGCAAAAATACATAATTTTAAGACACTTTAGTTTCTTAGGAATGCAAGTTTTTTACAGTAAAGTACTTTATACTCCATATTTTTTAAAAACTATATATTTTGCAAGAGAAACTAAATCCCTAATACCGAGCATTAAATCTAATCATTTGATTTCGTTAGTAAGTGCTTCAAGAATATTAACAATGGTTCTGAGGATTATGCAAAAAACTTTTAAGATACTATTTTGCCTTTAAAGCCCCTGAAGTCTAGGGATGTCGAGAACATAAAAATCAAACAATTGTAAATGGCATTATTGAATACAAAGAAATGAAATGCCAAAGTACCAGATACAAAAGGAATTCAAACAAGAGTTCAAAGAAGGAGAAAAATCAAATGACAACTGAAGAGATTGGAAGAAGCTTCAAGGGGAAATGAAAGCATGAATGGTCCTTAAAGACTGTGGACAGATGGGCTTATATACAGAGAGAAGAGAAAGCACACATCTTGGAAAGTGTGAGCATGTTTACATGACAGTAAGAAGACAGAAAAGAAAAACAAATTGAAAAGGAAAATAGATTCAATTCAAATCGATAAAGGCCTTGGATATCAACATGACGAATACAGTCTTTATCCTACAGATGAGTGATTTTTTACATTGGCGTCTATAGTCTCTGGGGGTATGGGGCTGAGTTTGAGATTCCATTTGTTTCCTATAAAGTCTAAGGTTTTTTGTTTTTTTTCCCCAAGTCAACTAAAACTCTGACTCTGTTTCTCTCTGTCTCTTACACATACATGCACATAGGCACATACATATATATACAAACACACACTTAAACCATATTTTGGATCATCTGGATCTTATCCAGTAACCCTATATTACCATGTACTATTAGTATCTGAATGTGCATTTGTATTTACTATCTTACTATAGCCAAGTAGTGCTATTTTAATTGTAGCAGGCTGAGGGGTAAGAAAAAGATAGAGGTGGATTTGTTTCTCAAACGACACATCTGTACCAAATGAAGGCCAAATTATATCACAGCATGCTGTAGAAACAAAGGTTTCTCAGAAGCTTGTAGACAGAAGAGTGGTGGATGAATTGAGTCACTGCAGTAGAACAGGCTCGTGCCTGTCTCAGAGTCTGTACTATATTCACGTTAAGCTTGTTTTTATGGCAAATAATATCCTTTGTCACGTTAATGCTATTAAGTTAAATTTTGGTTTATAGTTTTGCTTGCTATGAATCTGCAAATTATTTTAGCTACACAGTTGTATGTGCAGAAGTTTGTAATTAGTTTTATATTTGGACATATTTAAGTTACATTACTAAAAATTAAAATAATTTATGTCAGCCCTGAGAGTCCACGAGAATAATTTTCCTTCAAAAAGAAACAAGAAGTCACTAAAAATGCTGAGTGAGAAAATGCAAAATAAAAGTAGTATTTTAGGAAGATCACTAATGCAATAGTGATGAGCAAGCTGGTCTGAAGACAAGAATAAGTAGTGGAAACAATAGCAAAGGCTTTTGAAATCATTTAGAACACTGGTTGGAAAAAATAAGCCATGATATCTTCAAATACTTTCCTCTTATTTTGAACTTCAAAGCTTGGATGGCAGCAGTAGAGAAAGAAGGAGGTAATGAATATAAGATATTTCCAAACAAGAAGCAATAGGATTAAACTGAATACAGGGTATGAAGATGAAAGAAGGATAAAAGATGATTTCAAGATTTTGAATCCAAGTGAATGGAAAAATGACAGCACCTTTAAGAAGAAAACAAGTAACAATGAAACCAAATTAATAAGGGGAAAGACACTGAATTATTTTGGACATAGAAACCCAAAACATACTATATAGCATTTATAGAGTAGAAAACTAATCAGAACATGAGGATGCAGCATATCCAATGGCTGAACGAGTAAAATAAACTCCCTGCACAAAATTAGTGACACAGGATTGCATATCAATAGATAGAGTTATAAAGATAGAAAAAGAGGTACAGAGAGGTTAGAACTGAAATGATGCCAAGAGGCATTTGGAGACACTACTTTAATAAAAAGATCTGGAGAAGAATACATATTCAAGGCAAAAGGAGCATTGACCAAAGGTGCAGAGAACCATAGTCCTTCTGGAAAACAAGTATCTTCATCTTACTGAATAGTAGAGTGGAGAGGAAATGAGACAGAAGAGAAGGTAGGAGAGGTGGCAGAAGGCATGATAGAAGGACTCACAGACCATATACAGAGGATCTTCAATTCATCTAGAGTAAATTTTTGTATATGGTGTAAGGAAGGGGTCCAGTTTCAATTTTCCATGTGACTCCCAGTTTTCCCAGCTATACATGCAATTATTAAGGTACACAACTGGTATTTATTCTAGTTTCAGTTTATTTTATTTCAGTCTTCTTGCAACATATTTTTCCTTAGAAAGGATTAAATCAGATAAACTATGTTGAATAAAACATTTTAAGATGTGAAGGATAAGCTTTTAAAATGTTGATGCCTATAAACAAGAACTTTTTCAAAATGTGAGTATACTGTGTGTGCATGTATATATGTATATATACATAAATATACAGAGGGGTATGTGTGTGCATGTGTGTGTGTACAGATTGAATATTCCTTACAGAAATGCTTGTGACAAGAAGTGTTTTGGATTTCAATTTTTTCTTATTTTGAAATATCTGTAGATACATATTTGCTGAGCATCCCTAATTCAAAAATCCAATAAATATAAGCCAGTGGTTGAAAATGCTACAATGACCATTTCCTTTGAGCTTCATGTCTGTGCTAAAAAAGTTTGGGAGTCTGGAGCAATTTGGGTTCAGATTTTTGGATTAGGAATACTAAACCTGTACAGACATTCACACACGCACACACAATCTCCCCAGTTAAGAAAAAATGAGTGAAACATAAAATCCCAGTTTTTTTTCCATAAATTTTCAATACCAGCCATTTCAGTATTACTATTACTTCCTATGGAATTGTTACTAACCATGTGCCATGTGACTTTTTTGTGGCTATTGCTATTGGGGCAATAGAGTATAGAGGGAAGAGCATAGAGATTAAAAACAAACAAACAAACAAACAAACAAACAAGGTTTGCATCCTCAATTTCCACCCTAAATTAGAAGAAACAACTTAATCTCATGGAGCCTTAGCTTGCCTATCTTGAAAAGAGCAACGAATTTACCTACTTGACATACTTGCTGTCAAGATTAAAGATAATGTATAAGGAACCAGTCTGCCACCTGGTACATAGTGGTAAATTCTCTATAAGTATTTGTTACCCATGTTGCATTTTAGTTCCGTATAATTATGGTCCTAAGGATTTATAATATATTAAAATACTTCCTAAATAATTAAAGAAGTATTAATTATGCAGCAAGATCTTTAAGGCTCATATTCTTCCAACAAGTAATTCTATTTCTAGGAAACTAGCCAGAGGAAAAGATTAGAGATATCATCAAATATTTATGTGTAACGATACTCTTCTAAGTTTTAATTTTAATATCAAAAAACTGAAAACAACCTAAGTATCCAAATACATACTACATCTATACAATTGCTGTTAAATATTAAATAAACTATTAAAATATTAATGAGGACTTAAGGGCAGCCAGAAATGCTTACAAAAATTATATTTAAACAGCCTATAGACCTATATCTCACCTATTACATTCATGTGTATCAGTGTACACACATGCACATACAAATGCAGAAAAAAAGGATTTGGAGGAAATGCATCAAAATATTAACAATGACTATCTTCAGGTGATGGGAATACAGTAAATTTTTTATGCTTCATTTTTTAATGGTTTTCTATTTTCCAATTTTTCTACTATATATATGAATTACTTTGATACTTAGAAGACATAAAATTTTAAAATCCATTCACTTCTGTATACTATTTAGTATATTCTAGTTTTTTAAGGGTGATCTTTTTAATCATACTCCATCTTACTTCCAAAAAGATTTGAGATACCTAAAAATATATACATACACCAGTCTAAATTAAATAAAATGAAGAAATTGAGACAAAAATAAGAAAAGAACTTGGAAACTCTCTCTCTATATATATATGTACACATGCAACTGTGTATGTACATGCATATGTCAAAGAACTGTATGAGATACAAAGAAATGAAGAAAATTTCTCCACCTTTCTCAGGAAGGGTACACTGGAGTTATGGCAGACATTGTTTTAAATTGTACAACAGGAGTGCTACTAGCCGGGCACAGTGGCTCATGCCTGTAATCCCAGCACTTTGGGAGGCTGAGGTGGATGGATCATCTGAGGTCAGGAGTTCAAAACCAGCCTGACCAATATAGTAAAACTCCGGCTCTACTAAAAATATAAAAATTAGCCAGGTGTGGTGGTATGTGCCTGTCCTCAGGAGGCTGAGATGGGAGAACTGCTTGAACCTGGGAAGCTGAGGTTGCAGTGAGCGAAGATCATGCTACTGCACTCCAGCCTGGACAACAGAGCGAGACTCCATCTCAAAAAAAAAAAAAAAGAACAAAATTTAAGTGAATTAAGTGAGTCACAGTTTGTGAGGACGCTGACTAAAAGTCAATGAACCAAGACCTGTAACAGTATAAATGAGCCTGAGCATGATCAGCAACTCAAAGAACACCTACTAAAAATGCACAAAGAAAAAGACAAATAGAGATTTAGATAGATTTTCCCTTATATTTTGTCGCCTTTATTCAAGTGCCTTCCTAGAAAAAAATAAAAATACTAAAAGTATGCTTTAATTTCTACACATAAAGTACATCAAAAAAATAAACATTGCTCTCCTATTAACAAAATGTGTTGGATAAAGTATATTCAACATAGCACTTACCTTCACTGACAGCATGGGGTTTAACAATGCAACAAGTACAATTGGTAAATTTAGCAGTGTTTGCCGGCCCACAACCTCCACTTGAAGGAAAAAACAACTCCATTTCCTAAAGACAGAGAGAAATGACTTTGACAAATGTGATCTCTTTTCTTGAACTTACAAGATATTTCTGTGGGGGAGGAGAATCATGCAATTACTTTTAGAGTTTCATCGTATAAATTCTTTGTTTTAAATTTTCTAAAAATGAGTTTTACAAGGACAAACTGATTAAATTAACCCTGTTTCAAGACTTAAAACAAGAAGAGCATACAAAGAAGTATCAATCAAAGCAATGAGAGTATGTGTCATTCTGTTCCAGGATTATAATTGACAAAGTTTTAATAAATTTTGAATATTGGAAATACAAATATAAAGTTCTTATTTTCCCCAAAGCATTAGTCAATTAGAAACAAATTTAATTTTAAATTTTTCATTAAAATATGTAAAATAAGATTAAAAACTAGGAAATTTTATAGGAACAGAGATTAATATCAGGAATCTTGAGAACCACAGCTACTTAAAACTAACTATAGGCCTAGCACAAAATCAAATCAAATGAACCATGTTTTATAAACAAACCCAGTCTGTATTATTGGCTTTGCACGTGGTTCACTGAAATGACAACCCAACAATTTCAACTAGCCACAAAGATGGTCATGCTTTTAATTCCTTAAAGGCTTTTCTGCCTCTAAAGTTTCACTGCTATTATTTCTACTATTCCCTGTAAAATCCTCTAACCCAAGCTCCAAAGAACCTTACCAATATGTAAAGAGCCTCTTCAAATACTGCTTATCACTAGGAGGCATTTCCCGATGACTCCTATCAGCAACCTGGACTCCCCAAAGTTATGGTTATTTGAGTATTTGTCTTTCATCAAATTATACATTTGAAGACAAGGAACTAAGTTGCATAGCTTTGCAGGACCCATAGCAACTAAAACAATGTCTGGCTCAATGTAAATAGTCAGCCCTTGGTATACACAAGAGATTGGTTCCAGGACACCTGTGTGTACCCAAATCCATGCATACTCAAATCCTGCAGTCAGCCCTGTGGAATCTGCTTATAAGAAAAGTCGAATCTATAGATGTGGGTTTCACATCCTGCAAATACTGTATTTTCAATCATTCTGTTGAAAAAAAAAATCCGCATTTTAAGTAGATCCGTGCAGTTCAAACCTGTGTTGTTTATGGGTCATTTGTATTTATTTTTCATTAAATTTAAAATGAAAAGATTACAGAATGTATTAATATGCCACATTGATGAGCATTTTTTTAAACACAAGGGCGATGAGAAATTATTCAAATATTAGTGTATACACTTGAGCATTTTCAGTGAGAAGACACTAGAATAAAAAGTGTCCTATTCCTGAGATATCAAGTGCCTTTCTATCATATTGCTGCCATTATTTATTACTCCTCTTGATCAATAACAACAGCAACTACCCCTTTTAGTCCTTTATCAGATGCTTTGATTGCATGGTCCAAGAGAACCTTTACAGTACAGATGAAAATTCAAATACCTACAGGGATCTACATCCTAGTCTTTGCTATTGTAAACAGAGCCGCAATAACATACATGTACATGTGTCTTTATAATAGAATGATTTATAATTCTTTGGGTATATACCCAGTAATGGGATTGCTGGGTCAAATGGTATTTCTATCTCTAGATCCTTGAGGAATAGCCACACTGTCTTCCACAATGGTTGAACTAATTTACACTCCCACCAACATGTAAAAGCATTCCTATTTCTCCACATCCTCTCCAGCATCTGTTGTCTCCTGATTTTTCTTTTTCTTTTTTTTTTGAGACAGAGTCTCACTCTGTCACCCAGGCTGGAGTGCAGTGGTGTGATCTCAGCTCACTGCAACCTCCGCCTCCTAGGTTCAAGCAATTCTCCTGCCTCAGCCTCTCGAGTAGCTGGAATCTCATGATCCACCCGCCTCAGCCTCCCAAAGTGCTGGGATTACAGGCCTGAGCCATTGTGTCTGGCCTCTACAGTCATTCTTAATGCAACAGCCAGAATGATTCTTTTAAATGGCAAGTGAAACATATCAGTCCTTTGCTCAAAACCCCAAAATGGCTCTATATTTTTTCAAAGAAAAATCTAAAAGTACAATCACGGCCTGTAAGACCATATAATCTTTCCCCTAATTACCTCTGTAACCTCAGCCCCCTCTTCCTTGCTTGCTCATTCCTATCCAACCACACTGTCCTCTTTGCTCTTATTTTACTATTTCATACAGATATATGCTCTTCAAGGAATAGCAATAGTTAATGTGGCTGAAACACAGTGATTAAGACAGAGATTGATCAAAGATACACTTAGAGATAGACAGGGGCCAGACCAGATAGAGCACTGGAGGCTGCAGTAAAGACTTTAGATTTTATTCTAGAAGAGACAGAAATTCACCAAAGGATTTTCAGCAGGTGAATGTTAATCTCAACCATTATAAAATTGTCTAATATTGTTTCATTGCAAACATGACCAGATTAAAAACTACCTTAAGTGAGACACTTCTCACAATGCTAAAAATAAACTTACACTTCATTAATTCACCCTCAGCATAAATCCAATATGATGCTTTATGTATATGGATTTAAAAATAAGGAGTAGTTGCAGAGAAACTTTAATAAATACAAGCTATGTATAGGAAAATAATAGGATGTCAGGCTTGAAGTACAGTGTTAGGTCTGAATCAAAACGTAGTATCTCAAAATGTGTCTTCTTTTTAATATCTACTAGCCATAAACTGGTATTCTTACATGAATTTGATAATTCAAACATTTAGGAGTCTCAGTAATTGAAGTCTTTGGAACAGGAGACAGGATGAGAAGTGTTTTAATTGGAGAAAACTTACGTTGATCATGATCAGGTTACCAGTTGAAAAAGGAGATACAATGAAATACTGTTTAATACTAGGCAAAATGTCAAAGGTTTTCTCTACTACTAGATCAGTTGCATAAATCCACCCTAAGTCACCAGTGACAGAAATGCCTTACTTTGATAAAATATGTAACAGAACTAGAAGATAATTAAAATATTTTTAAAACATCTTACTCTGGCAGCAGAAGCAAAAGAATCAGGGCCATGCGCTGCATTTCTTATGCCATCTGTTCCAAAGAGGGCTCTAATGCTTCCAGAAGCATCTGTGCGTGCCACCCCAGAGTTTGCAGGTCCCAGTAGTCTTTTCCATTCACATATAGCATCATCTCTTAAAATCTCCATGGCAATAACAGGACCAGTTGTAATAAACTGGATTAGCTCACTACAAAACAGATAGAAGATTAGTTTGCTTCTTTCTTTAGTCAACCTAGGTATCTGTCTTAACAACAAGAATATATTTAAATTGGAGTTCTTCAACGTAGAAAAGAATGTTATACTCTCAGAACCATTGAGCATAGTTAATTTCACATGGGCAGGGAAAACTTTTCATAAATTGAGTGTCTTCTAGTGGCACAATTCACTTCAAATCACTAGTAATGTCAAACTACTGTTAGCAGAAAAATCACTGTTCTGTTGAATTAAGACTATTTCATTAACCTAAAATGCATATTGTTGACCTATGCTTTTCCCAGTGCTCTAACAGGTACAGTGGATTTTCCTTTTTATTTTCATGTGTTTACCACTGCTGTTCAGTACTATTTCACAATATGTAAATTGATGAGAGGGATGGATGCCTTGTAACTTATAATAAGAATTTATTTCTTTTTGCGT
The DNA here is from genome assembly GCA_963573385.1 of Cacajao melanocephalus. Taxonomy (NCBI): domain Eukaryota; kingdom Metazoa; phylum Chordata; class Mammalia; order Primates; family Pitheciidae; genus Cacajao; species Cacajao melanocephalus. The sequence continues at coordinate 60,017 of CAUYLG010076482.1, forward strand.
AAAACTATTAGAATTCAAAAACTGACAAAGAACTCTCTCAATCAATAAACTCTTAGCTGGTTTGGTAATTTAAAAAATCTCAGCACTTTGGGAGGCTGGGGTGGGCGGATCACAAGGCCAGGAGTTAGACAATATGGTGAAACCCGGTCTCTTCTAAAAATACAAACAACAAAAAAAATAGCCAGCTGTGGTGGTGGGTGCCTGTAGTCCCAGATACTCCAGAGGCTGAGGCACAATAATTGTTTGAATTAGGGAGGTGGAGGTTGCAGTGAGTCAAGATTGCGCCACTGCACTCCAGCCTGGGCAAAAGAGTGAGAGTCGGTATCAAAAAAAAAAAAAACAAAAAACAAAAAACAAAACAAAACAAAAACAGCCTTAAAAAACCCAACAGGCTTCAAGAAATATCCTTTTATTAGTACAAAAAACTACTCTGGGTTATTCCTATATTAAATTATTAAAGCTTACACATAGGTTCTTGATTAAAAATCCTGCACTGTGTCACAGTCCCCCAAGACATAAAAAACAATACCTCATTCAATTTCCCCTTCTATATGTGTACTGGATGCAATGACAAGTTTAACTATGAAATAAGTGACAACCTCTTTCTGACTGTGTTAAGCAGGGACAAAGTACTTTTTAGAGTAAGCCCATGTTTTTCTCTCATCCAAAGTACAGAGAAGAGACCCTCCTGGAGAAAGGAACATGGTGTGATAGGCTCATTTGTGCTCACTAACTTACGACTATTTTTTACATACTTCCTTCCACCATGCACCATATTATATAAGTCGACTCTCCTCATTACTTCCTTTGTAAATTGCTCCCATTCATTTTGAAGAATATTTCTAAGAAATAGCATGTACAGGGGAGTGAGATCCAAGATGGCCGATTAGGAACAGCTCAGGATTGTAGCTCCCAATGAAAGCGCAGAGGGTGAGCGGACGCCGCATTGACAGATGGATTTTCATTGCCCACAGACTAGGAGATTCCCAGGCGGAGGAGCCCTACAGGTCGCCAGCGCGGCTCTTTTGGCCGGCGCGGCGGTTTTGCCGGCGCCCCGGCGTGGCAGTTCTCCGTATAAAATACACTAGTCTGGGTCTCCCTTCTAGCTGGCAAGTGGAGCTTCGGGAAGGCAGAATCGCCCATTCATCCGATTAAAAAGGGGTCTGAAACAGGGAGCCAGGCCAGGAGATTCCCGGGCAAAAAAGCGCCACGAATATCAG
>CAUYLG010076484.1:0-132225 GCA_963573385.1 Cacajao melanocephalus
CCTTTGGTGGACGCCCCTTCCTCACAGAGCTAGGCCTTCCCGGGTTCAGCTGTGCTTACTGTGAAACTCTCAGTCCTCAGTGCTTCCAATTGCTGTTCTCCTTGTGGGGATGGGACCAGCCGAGCCCGACTCAAAGGGCACCCAGTCCTGTATACTCTGCACTGAGAAGCGCCGCGCCACGCTGGGGCACCGGCAAAACAGCCACGCGGGCCAAAAAAGTCGTGCTGGCAACCTGTGTGGCTCCTCCGCTGCGTATCTCCCAGTTTGTGGGCAACAGAAATTCGTCTGAAATTGTGGCATCCACTCGCTCTCTGCGCTTTCACTGGGAGCTACAATCCTGAGCCGCTGCTAAACGGCCATCTTGGATCTCTCTCCACCCAGTGATGAAGTTTTTTCTGTTTCTTAGTTTTCCTTTGGCGGATGCCCCTTCCCCACAGAGCTGGACCTTCCCAGTTCAGCTGTGCTTGCTGTGAAACTCTCAGTCCTCAGCGTTTCCAATTGCTGTTCTCCTTGTGGGGATGGGACCAGCCGAGCCCGACTCAAAGGGCACCCCGTCCCGTATACTCCGTACCGAGAAGCACCGTGCCGGGGTGCCGGCAAAACAGCCGCGCCGGCCAAAAAAGTCACGCTGGTGACCCGTGTGGCTCCTCCGCTGGGAATCTCCTGGTCTGTGGGCAACAAAAATTCGTCTGAAAGTACAGCGTCCACTGGCTCTCTGTGCTTTCACTGGGAGCTACAATCCTGAGCTGCTGCTAAGTGGCCATCTTGGATCTCAGCATTGTCTCTTTATCGTGATGAGTGACACATTATACAACAGGAAAATACCTTGGTATTAATAAAGAACTTAGATCATGGGGCCATAAACTTTTGTGGACAGGCCCCACACCCACTTTGAGCTGGTCGGCTTTTCCTGCATGACACTGGGTCCACATAGACTACTTAGAGAGATGATCATTTATTGCAAGGACATTTGAAAACATGAGGAACAAAAGCAAGCACTTCGTGTGCACTGTGCTCACTCTGGCTCCAGTTCTCCTGGCTCTAGGATGTGGACTGGGATCATAAGCAAGGAGGGAAAGTTGCTTAGTGCTGTTTCAGGTAATAATCCAGAAGTGAGTGACTGTGCAGCTGTTGTTTGCCCTCCACGTCTATGTTACAGAGAGAAGATCTGACTTGACTTTTTGGGCCTCCTGATATATAGACTTGTACTGGGTGAACTGAGCGGGTCCAATCTGCTGTGGCTGGATCACCGCTAGCTCCTGGCCCATCCTCCAGCGAGGCAAGCGGCCCAACTGACAGCTACAAAAAAGGAAGAAAAGGGGTTTGGTTCTGTTCCCCAAAATGTGGTTATGCATGTGGCAGGCACTATGGCTTGATGGACTCCTTCAGTACTTCCAGTTTCCTTGGTAACCCAACTATGTACTAAATGGTTTCCATGGCAAAACACGTTCCAGAGTCCAAGTAACCATCCTACACATACAATTTGGCATGTAACTTATTAGTGGGGGGCTGCCCGCACTTGAAAAAATGAGTAAGCTTAATAAATAGTCCTGGTAACCTTATTGCAGCACCAAAGCACATGCCTCTGTGGAGCCCATTCAAAGGGCATCGTATCAGGGAACGGGCCAGGGAACAGGAGAGCCAAACCTCAAGTGTGCCAGACTGAGCGATGCAATACTGTTTCTGCAGTACACAGTATTCCAAGAGATGAGATCTTGATCTGAAAGTAATGGGCCAGACAACCACAGAATAAGAGTAAAGTATTTCTGGTATTCTTAGAAATCTCTTCAAAGAACAGAAATAAGATTCTCAACCTTGAACAAGGTGTTCAGTTTACAGTCTGGAACTCAAAGCAAAAGAAGGTACTATCTTCTTTTTCAGTTGAGGTGATAATATCCCATTAGGGGGTGTATGAAATGTAGGGAGGTATATTTAGTAGTTTCAATCCTTAAGTGGTCATTCATCCAGCAGGCAAGGACCATGGATGCCAAATGTCCTAGACTACACTGGACTATATCACAAAACAAAATGAGTATAACATCCACTTTGAGGCATGTGTCCTGTAATTGAAAGAATTTTCTAAGGAGAAAAATTATAAATTTTTAAATGTATTTCTTGTTACTTGTCCTTTCTTCTTTAAAACAAAAAATAAAGTGTGGGGGGGAGTTCTATCACAAAGATGTGAACTTAAGGAAATGATGTAAAAGAACATTAAAAATGATTTGTCAAAATGAAGAAGGAAGCAACTTGACTTTCTAAGACAGGACAGCACAGTATGAATAGAGGCTCCATTCTTGGACTTGGGAGAGTAAACCTGTCATGGCACTTACTGTAACCTTAGAGTTCAGAACCTTGTGGCCCAAAGTCAGGAACTACGTAGGCCTGCTTTTCACTCTGCAACTAACTTAGATTTTCTAACTTACATGCCAGTAGTTAGTGATTATGTAGAGGGCAGTCATTAAGTGCAAAAATCTCTCATTTCAGATCTCCAGAAAGGCTACTGAATTTTAGGTCGGGGACAGGCAGATCCTCCAGACCCAACTCTGTTCTGCTCCTAGTCTAATTTCAGGTTTAGGACAATTTCCTGTACTCAGAAAACTTCCTTAATTCCAGTACTCCCTTCAGGGCTCCTGAACACCTTTAAATCTGAACTGAACTGAAAAGTCCCATGTTAGTCTTTTTTTTAAAATTCCTAGAAATAGCTGAAAATGTTATACATGAGAGTTCTAGAGATTAAGATCCAAGTCAGGATTAGAATGGATTTGCTAGGAGGTTGAAGACCCCCTAGGCCTCCAGTTCTGACCAAAATCCCAGTTTGGCTTTAAGATCCAGGAGATTCGGCAACATCCAGAGTCACTCAATAGTTCCAGCCACTCAGCATTCTATGGTGGCCTCACTGATGATACATCTTTTCATACTTTATTCGCCACTCATATTTCCTTGTCTGTGAAACATGTTCATGGTTTTTTGCTCACTTTCTATCAGATTCTTTGCCATTTTCTTAATTTTAAAGAGTTATTTTGGATATGAATCCTGTACTAATTATTTTAGGTTTATAATTTGCATTTTTAAATGAAATGAGACTAAGAAGTGGCAATTTGGATCTTCTATCAGGGACATAAATGATCTAATGTAGAAAATGCTGAATATGCACATGAAAAAACTTTAAAGTATGATGAGGGTGGAAAGTAGACAAGACTTCTAACCAAGATAGTGTGTAGAGGCCAGAGATGCTGTTAAACATCCCTCAATGAATAGGAGAGCCCCTCAAGAAAGAAGAATTATCTAGCCCAAAATAGTCAACAGTGCTGAAGTTGAGAAACCATGTAGTAGACGAGGCAGATTACAGCATAGTACTTTAGACAATTACCAAATGTTCAGCTGCCATGCAAACAATAACATTCATTCCACCGGAATGTGGAATGGAGGTTCCATCGAAAAGTGTATATGTCATTAATAACTTTGTAAATATCTAGTAAATTTCCTCCAAGCTAATTAATTTTTTAAAACAAGTAATTCTAATTTTCTCATCAAAATGCCTAGATTCACCCCCCTTGCCCCCAATTAAAACATTACCAATAGGGCTTCCCTTTGACCTCTACTGTTAATCCTGTCAGAGTCAAACTGCTTAGATTCAAGTGGTGGTACCAGCACTTGCTAGATATTTGACTTGGGCAAGTGTGTGACTCTCTCTCTCTGTTTTGTCATCCATAAAATGGGGGCAATAGTGGCAAACAACCTCATAGGGTTGTTGTGAGAACTGAATGAGTGAACAGGAATAGAGCGCTTAACACATGTGACATGAGTGTTCATTGGTATTAGCCATTAGTAGTATCCAACATCTGTATCCCCATCCACATACATAGATTTTCCTATAGAAATAGTCACTGTGGCTTAGACGTTTAGGTTTTTCATTTTAATTGTATATATTTAAGGTATACAATGTGATGTTTTTGATCAACATACACATCGTAAAATGATTACTATAGTAAAACAACATATTCATCATCTTCCATAGTTACTTTTGTGTTTGTGTATGTAAAAGCACCCAAAATCTACTCTCTTAGCAAATTTTCAGTATACAATATAACATTATGAACTATAGTCCTCATGCTGTATATTCGATCTCTAGATTTATTCATCCTGTATAACTCCAAGTTTGTATTCTTTGACCTACTTCTCCCTATTTCCTACTACTTCCCCACCCCTGGTAACCACTGTTGTACTCTCTGTTTCTATGTATTTGACATTTTGTTTAGAGTCCACATATAAGTGAGATCATGCAGTATTTTTCTTTCTATGTCTGGCTTATTTCACTTAGCACAATGTCTTCCAGGTTCATCCACATTTCCTTTATTAAAGCTGAATACTAGTTCATTGTGATATATATTTTATTTCTTTACCCATTCATCTATCAACAGACAATTAGGTTGTTTCCCTACTGATGACCATTTCACTTGCTTCCACCATTTTCACTCTTAACATTAAATTATAGGGCCAAATTTATCTATACTTTTAAGAAAGAGTTTGAAAAAAGTAAATGAACAGTCACTGGTGAACAACTCTAACAGAATGGAAATAATAAAGACCAATCACCAAAATATTTATCTACACACAAACATTCTGAAGGGTTTTCATATTGAATGAACACAAAAATCTAAAAATTTTAAAATATCATGCTCCATAATCTATTTTTTCAAGGAATAATATATGATGATATTATAGTTAATGAATCCTTAAAAGCTCTCAAAATAATTTTCTTTAGCTTTAAAACACATTAAATTGGTTGTGCTAAGCTCTGACAAAGTTAAAGTTAGGAAAAAAGTACTAGGTCAGAGGAGGAAATGAAAACATGGAAGTGTTATCACCATTTGGTCATAAACTCCTTTTCTCAGAGAAACATGGCTATAAAAATCTGTTCCAGGATAAAAACTTGGCACAAAGCAACTCAATCTGACATCATACTTTTTAAAGATTGGGGTGGAGTAGGGAGGGGAGGGATTAAAAAGTGAGAGGGAAAGTTCTTTGCATTTAGGAAAAAAAAGGTTGTCAGTAAAGCAAATTTTCCACTGATATGTATAACTTCTTCAAATTAATGGTTTGGTTCAGCTGAAATTTACCAAGGTAGATTTCAGGCTTCTTCAAAAATGACCTCTATTTTATTGAAGCTGTCTATAAAAGATAATGTTCACAGACAGGAGGTTCATTCCCTGCTATGCTCCTATTTACAATATTATGTTAACCCATCATTTGTTTTGTTTTAAACTAAAGGCTTCCCCATTCATTAAGTCATTAGTGTTACTAGTGAAAGACAGCATGTCTGAATTTTAACAAGTCTAGAAAAACTCCAGTATGATCATTAGTCCTTATATTATGGGACTCCAATCAGACATACCGGGATCAAATTATATGCTCTTTAATAAAACTTCACAGAGTAAAATCTGAAAACATTGATGTTAGACCTTTCCACCAACAACAATAGTATAGAGTTCCACTTTATATATGAATTTTACAAATTAAGAGCCTTAGTCACTACCTACACCAAACTTGTAATCAAGAACCCTATCATTACTTTAGATACTAAATAATTACCCTTTGAAACCATGCTGTGGACATAATATAACATATACCTTTTACAGAAAAGATGAAGCAGAACAACTTTATTTTAAAAATCCACCTGACATACTCCCCATCCACATCAATATTCTGCCCTGAAAACTAAGTAAATGATACTTGATTAATACAACAGACCAATTTATTAATCATTGTGTACAGAGAAACACACTGATATGAGAAAATTGTGGAAAATCTGAGAGCCAGGGACCCTGGAAGAATCAGTGCTCTGAACAACATGAGCTTAATGAGGTCACGGTCCGAACACAAGAGGAAAGCTCCAAAGTGTTGCTTTCAATACTTTAGAGTCTGTTCCTTCTTCGGTCCCCACCATGAACTAAATTAGGAAACCTGAGTGTTTATGTGTGGTGGGGAGGCATCAGAGTAGGAGAGATGTTCATGAATTTCTCATTCTGTTATAATAGAGGTAAAAACTGCTTCCTAAAATCGTAAGTATGTTTGCTATTGAGAGCAAGAAAAAAGTTAAAGTGTGCTCTTACTTAAGCAAATATCAATATATGAACAATAGAATTCTTCAAAAAATGATCATTCATTACACATCCTTTATAACAAATGTTCCCAATCTGTTGGCTTCATGGCATCTTGGGGCTTTAAGGTTACTAGAACAAGTTTACTAAACTATTACACACCAAGCATTATTTGAAGACTGAATAAGTGCTATGTGTGTGTGTGTTACACACATATACATATATGTATACATTATGAACTGAATGTTTGCACCCCCAAAATCCACATGTTGAAGTCCTAATCCCCAAAGTGATAGTATTAGGAGGTGGGGCCTTTGGAAGGTAATTAGGTTTAGATAAGCTCATGAGAGTAGAGTCCCCATGATGGGATTTGTACTTTTATATAAAAAAAAGAAGACTCATTTTTCTTCAGTGAAAGAGATATGAGTGAGGCTTCTACTCTACTGTATGAGGATACAGCAAGAAGGTGGTCATTTGTAAGCCAGGAAGAGGGTCATCACCAGACAGCAAATAAATATACTAGCATTTTGATCTGGAACTTCTTTCCTTTTTTTTTGAGACGGAGTTTCACTCTTGTTGCCCAGGCTGCAGTGCAGTGGTGCAATCTTGGCTCATTGCAACCTCCATCTTCCAGTTTCCAGCAATTCTTCTGACTCAGCCTCCCCAGTAGCTGGGATTACAGGTACGTGCCACCATGCCCGACTAATTTTTGTGTTTTTAGTAGAGATGGGCTTTCACCGTGTTGGCCAGGCTTCTCTTGAACTCCTTACCTCATTATCTGCCTGCTTCGGCCTCCCAAGTGCTTGGAGAACAGGTGTGAGCCACCACGCCTAGCTGATCTGGAACTTTTTAGCAACCACATTGTGAGAAATAAAATTCTACCATTTACATCCAGGCTATGGTATTTTGTTACGGCAGCCCAAACTAAGACAACGCATACATATATGTATACACACATACATAGCTACATGTATCATTTATATACATATGCCACATGTGTATATATGCTCACATACACACAGCACATACACAATATGTGCATATATACAGGTATATATGTATTCATCTTTCAAATATATACTCATACTGTTGATTTAAAAATACATGTATATTTAAAAGGCATTTTGAATTCATTTATTAATATGAAATGCTAAAAGTATTACTTCTAACTCTAAAAATCTATGAAATGTTTTTGAAATTTATTTTTTACCCATAGTAAAATTCACTCTTTGTGATATACAGTTCTATGGGTTTTGACAAATGTGTAGAGTTGTATATTCATCGTGACAACAGAGAATAATTCCCCATTCTAAAAAAACTGCCTTGTGCTGCCTCTTTGTAGTCAAGCCCTTCTCCCATCCCCATATAAAAGGTTTTGACATTAATAAAAGGTCCTCATACTTAGAAGATACTGGAATAATGGTCCCAGAGTGTTGATGACCATCTGTTTTATAACCTGAAGCTACCTTTTTTATACATTGGTTTCTACTTCCATGAAGTGTTTGACATAAAGGATTGAAGGGGAAAGTCACTGGAACAACAGCATAGGAGGAATTAAAGACTTAAGAGTTCAGACTTTAAGACAGTACAAAGAAATAAATGCTAGAACTTGATGACAGAAGACATATAGGTAGAAAAAGAAAATAATATGCCTGAAAGATGCAGGAAAAGCATTGAGTTGGATAAAGCTGATGAGTGATCATTTACGAGGAAAAGTCATAAACTCTGTTTTTAAAAGAGAATGATAGATCAGATCTGTGTTTTAAGAAGACCACTCTGTCTGTAATGTGGCAACTAGATTGAAGTGGGGTAAAAGGAGATGCAGGGAGACCAGTCAATAGTCCCGTTGAGAGATGTCAGTAGCTCAGCTAAGTTATCTCAAAGGATAGAAGTTTAATATGAAACCACAAGAAGTAAAGAAAAACGGAAGTGTTTCAACAGCTACACAGCTAGAATATCTCTAGAATGTCATTCAGAGCACATCTGCAATCCTAGTCAATTAGTGAATCCTTGTAGAAAACTGGAATCATCAAGACACAATACAGAAAGACATCTAGCAATATGGCTAACTGGATAATCTAGAGTTCTCTTGCTACAAAACACTAGGTGTTGATTTTTTTTTTTTCTTTTTTTGAGATGGAATCTCGCTCTGTCACCAGGCTGGAGTGCAGTGGGGCAATCTCAGCTCACTGAAACCTCTGCCTCCTGGGTCCAAGCAATTCTCCTGCCTCAGCCTTCTGAGTAGCTGGGACTACAAGCATGCACCATCACGCCCAGCTAATTTCTGTATTTTTAGCAAAGATAGGGTTTCACCACGTTGGCCAGGATGGTCTTGATCTCTTGACCTCATGATCTGCCCGCCTTGGCCTCCCAAAGTGCTGGGATTACAGGCGTGAGCCACCGCACCCGGCTGAATAAAAATTTTAAACATAATTACACTTCCCCTAAATTAAGAAGAATTCCCAGGACTACCTATCCCTGGTCCTACTACCTATGGCTCAGGTATCTGGGACACATGGCCCACAGCAGGCTGTAAGTATGGTGGGCACTGAGGCTTCTCAAAGAGGACAACGTTGTATGCAGTTTTCCTGCATGGTCTGTCCTGTAAAGAGGCATAAAGTCTGCTGAAACAAGGAAGTGACATGGATCAAGCTCTGTTTTATTAAGATTAATCTAGCAAAGAATAAGATACCTAGAGGCTTGAAACAGGCTGGGGCAAGGGTGAGGAGATGAACATGAGAGATGACATGCAAGCAAAATGAACTGGCATTTGATTAGATATGGGAAGCAATAGCAAGAGGTCAAAAGTAGGGTGCATGGGTTTCATGGCTAGGGTCATTAGAAGGAGGGTAAAGCCATTAATGAAAATAAAGAACATGGGAGACTTGTAGATTTGGGGGATGGAAAGACAGGAAGTGTTAGATGATAATTTACACTTTAAATATTAGATATGAAGATAGAGTGACTATTCTAGTTTGAGACAATATGGAAGACATTAAAAATGCAGAAGTGAAATGTAGAACATAGATCCTTAAATGAGGTTTATGAATTGGCTTTAGGGGAAGGTGTGTTATTCTCCAAACTATATTTAAACTTTTTACGCCTACATATTTTTTCTGGGATGAAGTCTATGGTTCTTATTAGATTTTCAAAGAGGTCTGTGTCAATCTGCTACTCCTTTAAACATAATGTGTCAACTTTGGATACTTTTAATCTCTGGTGTTCTACAGTTTACTATGGTACGTCTAGGTGTCAATTTCTTTTTATTTGGCCTGTTTGAGATTCATTGTGCTTTCTCAATCTGAGGGTTGATATCTTCCATCAGTTCTGGGACTTCCTGGGGGCATTTTGCCTTCCACTTTCTGATTTCTTTGCTCAACGTTTTTGTTAACTACCACTTTGCATCTCAGACCTTCCACTGAGGAATGTTTCCCTACTTGTGAATAAATATAAATGAACAGCAACTGCATAAAACAGTAATGATCGGTGTGAAGAGCTTTGCTGTTAAGAAATAGTGTTAAACTGGAAATCATGAATTTCTCATCTTCATGGCAGAAAAAAAATATCTGCACAAAACCCTTGAGATGTTTTGCAGAAAGGTGTTAGGCCTGATTTTTTAAATTAAGATATAGTATATCTTATAGCTTTAGACTAATTATTATGCTATAGAGAGGAGTATAGCATTTAAAAGAAATAAGGCACAGAACTTCCCCAAGACTCAAAATAAATTTAAGACAGAACTTAAGGGTCAAACAAGTTTAAGAAACATATACCAGTGAGATTTGAGTTATCACAGATTTATATACATCTTCTTTCTAAATGTGTATTTTCTGCCTAAAAAGGAAGCTAGATAAAAACACTGAGATATCACTAACTTAAGTGGCTAGGGAGGTGGGAGTTCTACACCAGAATGTTTCCAAAAATATGGTATTTTGGGGCTGATTGATTTTCTCCCCCAACTAAATTCTGTTCTGGTTCTTTCTTGTAATATTTCAAAGCAAAGGCTGAGCTCTTGATCTTCTGGGAGGCACAGGCAAGACAAAAGGCCAAACTCACTAATGAAAACTTGCTGAACGTACTTTTCAGAATTCCATTCTAAGTCACGAAGAACCCTTTTGGCCCTGCTCCCAGACTAGTAAAACGAACATTTCAAGTCCCTAGAGGATAAGACAGCTCTCTCTCTCTCTCTCTCTCTCTCTCTCTCTCTCTACCAAAACCAAACACATATCTTCTCCTGATAGCTGGCTCTCTTAGCATACTCAGGACCGTATATTTATCAAAGAAGAAAAGAAAAAACTCTCCAGGAGCACAATATTTATTATAGGATTATCTCAGTGACTCAAGTAAACACAAGTAAGGCTAAATTAAACCCTGTTTACTATTAAGTCCTATTACTTAAATCCTGACACGAAATCAGCCTAAGAGATCTGGAAGGTCTCTTTTTTGAGATGACTGATGTGGATTTTTTTTTTAAGGCAAGAATTTTTTTCTTTAAAATTTATCTGTGTTAGTTATACAATTTTTCTAATTGTTCTAAAAATCTTTTAAGCATCTAAAATGAAAAATTTCCATTCTGTTATCAAATTTAGTGGTAAATAAAATCACATGTACCAATATATTGAATATATTGAACTTGCTTATTGCTTTTAAAAAATGTATTTGATCCTATTTATCTGAACTTAACATCCTTACTCACCCATAATTTTAAGTAGTATTATTTTAATTTTCAGTTCCCCACATCCTTTCCCTAAGTCCTTTATCCAAGTTTCACTTTATCCCAGCCCTTGTAGATCCCAGGCTATCCAAATGTTCCCGGAGACCAGACCACGTTTGCTACCAGGCACGCTGTGGGGTAAAGGTAGGGGAGGGGAGGCTGGAGACGCCAACAGGACTATATTAGGTCACACAGGTCACAAGAGATCAAAGTCATATTCCATCTCCAGGATTTAGCTGATAAACCACGCTTATGAAATAGAGTTCCAGCTCTCAGAAACCTGAACAAGTGATCATAAAGGAAACTATCCTCCTGGCTACCCACAAAGCACAGCAACAAGAAATGACAGTGAGAACCCACTGCCTTAACATGCACATAGTGTCACAGCCTTCTGCCTCTCCAGCCAGTCCTGTTGATGGAGACTGTGGCTGAGCTTGCGCAGGGGCCTGGGAGAGGCAGCTTGGCCAAAGATGGGCTGTGGCTCACCATCCCTCAACTGATGGAAAAGAGGCCCAAGCCTGAAGGAGTTCAGAGTCCAGGGAGGCAATATGACAAAGGAGGCACATACACAGAAGGAGAAAAGTGTGGTCCCACTGTGGAGGCAGGCAGTGGTGGTCAGGAAAAGTTTCATGGAGGAGGTGGTGACTGAGAAAATCCAAGAACATGGACAGAACTTTGACAGATCCGGCAAGGGAGGTAAATAAATTGGTCTAAGGAATAGCCTGAGCAAGGTATAGAAGTGAAAAAAGAACAAAAGATGTGTCCAGGAAATCACAAAATTATCAGTTTGACTGGACAACAGGATACACAGAGTCCAGCCTGGGGTGAAAAAGTGAGCAGGATCTGTAACACAGACTCTGAATGCCAGATGGAAGGCTGTGCACTTACTTCACTTGGCAACAGAGAGGCACTGAAGCTTCTGGGCAAGGACATTACAGGACTGGAATTTACTTCAGAAGACAGTGACAGTTCCGCATGGATAAACAGAAATCGGAAGAAACTAGAAGTTAAGCACCCCTCAGGAGCCATGGTAACTGAAAGACTGAACTAGGTAATGACATAGGAATGACAAGACTAAGAGACTTGTGGAGAGTGGGTTTTTAGTACAGAACAACTGGCTGGCTAAGAGGGGCATGAGGTATGGTCAATGCCTTTAAGATGTACCACCTGGGCGCCAAGAAGACAAGAGTGTCATGAATAAACATAGGTTATAAAGGAGAAACATTAGCTTATCGGGGTAATGATGAGCTTGGTTTTGGGCCCTTTGAATTTGAAATGTCAACTGAACACACAGATAGACATGCCTATCCAGTGGTTAAAAAAGCAGATCTGTAAGCAGAGGGAAAAGCTGAGATTAGAAACGGGGATCTGTGGGTCATCCACAAACAGGCAATGCCACAAAAGTGTCTAAAGATGTAATCACAGGAAGCACAATTTAGCATAATTTAATGGGTTGAAAAAATGAAGTAGAAGCAGTGAAGGAGACATGGAAGGATTTAAAAGCTCCAAGTGATAGAAGAAAAAAGCTGTATTACACAACACATGATAGGCATACTATCATGAGGATCAGATGGGATGGTAAAGTAAAAAGCAGTTTAAATATTTTAAAGTACTAAACAAATACATATCTGTTACTGTTACAGTATTGCATATTTAATCTCTAGAAAAGCCAGTCTTTCCATAATCTTCCAAAGCTCCCTCTCCACCAAGTCAAATGGAAATGTGATCTCCCACTCTCCTGAACTCTTATAGTACTTAATACGTATTTTCTCAAGGAGCACTAACTAAGCATCAACCATGGGAAAGCACTACAGTAGGGCCTTTCTCGTCTACCTCGCCACTTGGAGTAGATGAAACTAAAACTTAGATTTATTCCTCTTCACAGAAGACGAAATGAAGCTCAAAAAGGTTAACTGAAGCCAAGATTGCCAGCCAATAAGAGAAGGAACAGGGGACTTCTGATGCCATGTATTAAAATGTCTTTTCTATTAGACTGCAATTTGCAACTTGCCATGTTTGTTCTTATCCCCCTTACTATAAGGAAATTAAGGGGATGAGCCACATTTCATTTATGCTGACAGTCTCTGGAGCACCCAGCAAACGGCCTCACACATGGTCAATTCTCATTGGGTTTCTGTTGCCTGAGAGAACAAACATGCATATTGCAGGTACACAGGCCTCACTAATATTGAGTGTTTGTGGGCTGGTAAGTTTTGAGTACTCATTTCCAAGGCAGATGTAACTTAACAAAAAGTTCTAAAAACAAATTCTGTACTTGTGAAAGATGCCACCTGGTCTGCCTCAGGGCTGAAGTCCTCTTTTTATGCACCAAGTGGGAACAGCACAGGGAATGAGGAAACTGGTTGTCTTCAAACCACTCCCACAAAGTGGCTCAAGCCAAGAAAAGGGCCCACACCTTTCAGAAAAGAGTGCTGTGCAGACTCCTATGCCCATATAACCTTTGGTTTCACTACTACAACTGCCAACAGTCTGGGGAAGAGGGAAAGGTAGAGCATGTTTTGTGCCAGCTCTGATGATGTAACCTTAAAACTCACAGCTTTTCTGCCAGGAAAAAAAAAAAGCAACTGGTTTAGAAACTATTTTTTCCCCTTTTCTAATATTCAACCAAAATCTAATTTGCATCACTGACTACTAGCTTTTTTTTCCTTTTGTATAACTCACCAGACCCTTTTTTTTTTTCTTAAATGAACAGATCTTAGTGTCTAATTCAACTGATTGGTTTTGCTCCCTTGGAAAACAAATGTATAGGGCCAGAAATATGTTTATTTCATAAATGTCCCTTGTGCAAGAACACAAAGTTCTTTTCACAAGCACTTACTCTGCAAGCCATAGAAATGCACAGTGGGGGACTGGGAAGAATACGCATCTAAGCAGCGTAAGGGCAGGCAGCCATGTGCCGCAGGGCTGCCAGAGACACCAGACAACTATTCCAGGACCCTGGGCAAACAGACTTCAGCGTGCAATCACATTTCAGAGCTTCATCAAATTAGAATACATTTGGGAATACATTAGAATACAATGAATCTGACAGATGTTCCCTATTGTCAGGAATGTCTAATTTGGAGTCTTTTTAGGGTACAACAAATTGATATCTTCCCCTACATAAGATAACAAGACCCAAAAGTAGCCTTTTTCTTTTCCTATTGCTGGGACTAGGTAATGTGAGTATAATATCTTTGCCTACTGCATTGACGAGCTGGAACAGAGAGATAGGCTGGAATGGGGTTCCTCCCAGGCCCATGATATCTTTCTATGCCCATGATGGTGGGAATGCAAGCTTTCTCTTGATATTT
This sequence comes from Cacajao melanocephalus, assembly GCA_963573385.1. Classification (NCBI taxonomy): domain Eukaryota; kingdom Metazoa; phylum Chordata; class Mammalia; order Primates; family Pitheciidae; genus Cacajao; species Cacajao melanocephalus. The sequence continues at coordinate 14,130 of CAUYLG010076484.1, forward strand.
TTTACCCAGTGTGGATGGGGCTGTTGGCCTCCTCTGAGCCTCTCCCTGTCAAATGTACTGCATGGGGCTTGGGACTTCCTAGAAAGAGCCGTAGCAGAAGCCAAAAGGAGTACAAGCCTCAGCTAGGGCAAGAGTCTGACATCGGCTTTGGGCGGGTCCACATGGGATGCTTTTCCCATGAATCCTGAAAGAACTCTCCAAGTCTGAGTCTATAATCAATGTTTGGATAGCTAAGAGTTGACAAGACAGTATAAAACACAAAAAACAAATGAGAGCTTAGCACAGTCTGTTCTCAAAACCTATCCCATGACTATGGCCTTCCTGAAATGGCATTATGTCTGCTCTAAGCTATGAACTCTGGCAGAATTAACCAAAGTATTAATAACTTTAGCAAATATCTAAGCCCTTACAGAAATCATACCCCAAGTTTACTTCTTTCATGTTCATCTTTCTCTAACATTTCATTTTGAAAACTTCTACTTAAAGATATAAGAATGTTTGGTATTTTGTTTTGGTATTATAAACATAGTTCTACCAAGTGAATTTGTATCAACGAGGAAAAGTATAAGACCTTTCAGTGAGGCGTTTTCCAATATTTTGGTGAGAACTACTTATTAACCTAGAAGACTGCCAATTAGGCAACTGATAACTGTGCATTGCATTTATGCAAGGCATTAAAGAAAAGACTTGTTCCTCACCTCAATGAGTAGCTTGCAATTCAGCAAAATATTTTTAAAAATCCGTATCAACAATTAATGCTATGATGGGTAAATTATAATATAAATATAGATTATAAGATTAATATAAATTCAGTGTTACAAAGAGCTCCAGGGAAGGCTAGACTAATTGTCCTCAGGGAAAATGGTTGGTAGAATGGCATTTGAATAAGGCCTTAGAAAAAGTATATAGTATTTCAACAGGTAGAGGGGGTTAGAGAAGGGCCCTGTACATGGAAGGAACAGCTTTAGCAAAGGCACAGAGGCAAGAGAGTGCTGGCAATGTAAAAAAAACTTCAAGTGCTCATGTCTGGCTGAAGGAAACAGTGTATGAGGGGAAGTAACAGAAAAATGATCTAGAAGGATATGCTGTGGAGAATTCTTAACATAAAAAGAGGGAGGAAAAAATGAGAAAGCTGGACTTCAGAGATAGGAAAAATTATTTTTAAAATATACCCTTCCCCAATCATTTCCCACACATCTTAGATTTTTAGAGTGAGAATATTTTATTAGCAAGTTTATCTGCAAATTAGGTGTAGTAACTTCCAAGAAAAACAACCTAGCTGCTGGAACAAATGTTTTCTGAGCTGGCAAATTATTGCTTGCAGCTTAACTCATATATTCATATTACCCACATCTTGCAATTGTTACTTTAACTCTTTTCTCATCACCAAAGCACCTTTGTAATTTAACTCACTAGTTACACAATGAGTGGCTATGCTAGAATTAGTACTTGCTCCCTTATTTACCCATCCTCTCCTTTTCTGCCCCAACTCATCCCTGCTAAACACTCACTCGTTCTTCTCCTGTGAACTATATCAATAATAATATCATTCATGGCTACTACTTGCTGAGTGTTTGCTATAGTGCCAGGCACTATGATTAATGCTTTATGAACAGTATTAATATAATCCTGAAAACAACACTATAAAATAGGTATTATTATGTCTATTTTATGACTGAGGAAACAAGCTCAGAGAAGTTATATTTCATGCCAGCTGGTGAGTGGCAGGAACCAGGTTTAAACCAGATTTGCTTGACTTAACGCCCTTGCCTTATGCCACGTCATTCTACTGCCTCTGTTACCCATTGAAAGCTTACTAATATGGGTCAGTATTTTCAATTAAAAAAATAATAAAACATTCTTTGGGCCAGGCACAGTGGCTCATGCCTGTAATCCCAGTACTTTGGGAGGCTGAGGCGGGTGGATTACCTGAGGTCAGGATTTTGAGACCAGCGTGGCCAACATGGCAAAACTCTGTGTCTACTAAAAATAAAAGAAATTAGCTGAGTGTGGTGGCTTGTGCCTGTAGTTCCAGCTACTTGGGAGGCTAAAACCCAGAATCACTTGAACCCAGAAGGTGGACGTTGCAGTGAGCCAAGATCACACCACTGCACTACAGTCTGGGTGACAGAGTTAGACTCCGTCCAAAAAAAAAAAAAAAAGAAAAAAGAAAGATAAAACATTCTTTGGGAGGCTGAGGCAGGAGAATCACTTGAGCCCAAGAGTTCGAGACCAGCCTGGGCAACATAGCAAGACCCTGTCTCTACAAAAATAAAAATAAAAAAATTAGCCATGCATGGTGGCACTTGGAGTCTTAGCCACTTGGGAGGGTGAGGTAGGATGATCACTTGAGCCCAGGAGGTCCAGGCTGCAGTGAGCCATAAGCAGGCCACTACACTCCAGCCTAGGTGACAGAGTGAGACCCTGTCTCCAAACAAAAATTAAACATTCATTGAGTGCCTGCTACTGTAAAATCCTGTTCTAGGCACTGTGTCAGATACATAAATAACGAAAAGAATGCCTATAGATTATTGATGTTCATAAGCTCCCATATTTGAGCATAAACAGCTGTATGATATCAGTTTTTAAGATCATGTGTCCATGATTCATAAATCAGATCAACCAAGGTCGGAAGGGGTAAAAATGGCTCAGTATTTTTACTAAGAATGCTAGATAGTGACCACATCTACTCACAGACAGAAATCAGCCAACTGTGACTAAATGACTCACAGAGAAGTTTAATAATACATTTCAATCAGAGTCTGTAAAAACTCTCTCTGCTGATGAAAAATCTGTCCTGTCAGAAGTTCCCAACCAAATCTGCTTATAATCCATTTTCAATGAACCTCAGCTTCCTTTGAAGTAGAATAAGCTACTAAAGCATTTAGCCCACAATAAGCACTCTGTGAATCCAGGCCTTATAAAATTCATTACTGATGAGTACTTACTTGGTCAGAACACAAATGCGATATCAAACTACTTCTGCCATGTAGCCTGAATGTTGTGTAAAATTATATACAGCTGTTATAATGCAGCAAAATAAAACAAGTTATCATTTTAAACTACCTAAATATTAGCTTTACTAACTCCTAAGTTTTTGCTAAATATTTTAAAGAGACTAGTTATGTTTTACAAACACCACTAATAGCTACAAATATGTAAGAAACTGGGCCAGATGTTTAGCAGCCCGCCATAGGCTACAACCATTCATACTCAAGGGAACATCTGGAGGGAGTCCCAATTTTGGACTCAGCCTGTCTATTCTTCTCTCTCTACAAAGGTACAGCAGTATCCACATCACTAACTGCATAGTAACACTCACCAAAAGGGTGTAGTGGCAAGTACTAACTGCATTTACTCTACAATCCAAATTCTTAATACAATGAATCTTTTAAGGAAATGAAAGTCAATGAAGAGAAATAAATTTAAGAGCTTAAGAGTGGCAAAAGAAAGAATGAGACATACTGGTTAGCAAGAAGTAGCACCAGGCTACCTAATGTTAATGACACTTACTGCTCAATTCGAGGTGACAAGTACAGCTTGGGGTACACCTGGGTGGCTTCAGTGTCCTCGAAACTAACAGAGAGGAGGGCCACATCTTCTCCAGGGTCTTCATTTACATCCTTAAACAAGAAGTGAAAACACAACATCAGCACCTGCTCTCCTAACGTCTTATCAGTGACAAGCTCACAGTCCACAGGCATTGAAGCCACGACTGTGAGTTACCCTTATTCCACTTTAGCTTAGCTGCTTAGCACATCCTTTCCACAAACCTACGCACTCCTCTAGAGGGATGGCTTTTAAACTTTCTGAGCAACATCCACCACAGCAAAGCAAACTTGTTCCCACATTCAAGGGGCGGGAGGCGGGTAGTAAACCTGGTGGTAACAAAGAATTCGACAAAAATATAATTAAGTTGCAGTAAACATATTACTATAAACATAATTTATATCCTAAAACATCAAAAAACATTAAAATATCCAGTAATTTCTTACACCTACCTTTACAGTGTGTTGTAAGTTATTTAAATAGCAAAATTTCCCAGGAAACATGTCACCATGAAGTGTGTCACCATACAAGCAAATAGCAAGGGGGTTAGGTAGACATCTACTTTGGCAAAATGATACTGGATGATCCTCTTATGAACCACAAGACATATATATCTTAAAAGTCTAGTTATAAGAACACTACAAGACAAAACATTATCAATCCAAGTATGTACCAACAAACATTGTGAGGTTAACCAAATAACACACAATAAACTAAATTGATAATGATAAAATTAAACTTATTGTAATTTATAATTAAAAAGCAATAATAGCAGCAACTGAATATTATAACCAACTCAAGCCAACACTGATGATACACTGATGAAGTGTCCTGAAACAAAATTGTGGAATTTACAACTGTGTGTGTGTGCTTTATGATTATTGCCAAGCACCAAGTGTCTGCCAGACTTCTGAATAAAATACTGAATTAAAATCAATCTAGTAGCACACATTGATTTAAATTTGTGAATACCAAATTTTAATAACCCTTAATAATTTATTTTTGGTTGGTAGTGACTCCAAGTCAAACATAAAAATTTTAAACACCTAATACATGTTAAACACTTAACATCTTTCACTCATAGAGACTGGTAAGAATGAACCTACATAAATATTTCACTTATTTATTTATTTATTTTTTGAGATGGAGTCTTGCTGTGTCGCCAGGCTGGAGTGCAGTGGTGTGATCTCGGCTCACTGCAACCTCTGTCCCCCCGGGTTCAAGCAATTCTCCTGCCTCACACCCCATAGAAGCTGGAACTATAGGCGCACACCACCACCCCCAGCTAATTTTTGTATTTTTAGTAGAGACGGGGTTTCACCATGTTGGCCAGGATGGTCTTGATCTCTTGACCTCGTGATCTCCCTGCCTTGGCCTTCCAAATTTCTGGTATTAACAGGCATGAGCCACCACGCTTGGCCAAAACAGACCTGTATTTCTGAATCAGTTTATAGATCCTCAGGAGGGTACAGTGGCCACAGCAGCAGCAAGAGAGGGAGGGGTCACACCTAGACTTTAAGACTCACTGCTCATGAGCTTGACATGGTATCTTCAACCTCAAATACAACATCTTTCTTCTGTCTAAACTTCACTCCACCCTTTCTTTTCCTTCATCCTGGGAAGCTGGCCATCACTCATCCTGCTCAACTCTAAAACCTTCAGTCTCCTTGCTCTGCATTCTCTTGTGCCTATAAAATGCACAAATGTGACATGTATACACAGGGACAACAACTACAAGTCTCTCCAATCTTAAAAAAGAAACATTTTTAAAAGAAAGAAAAGAATCTTGCCGAACTCTGCAGAGCTCCCTGGATTCTCTCTCCTCTCCTTTCTCCCCTTCACAGACTGCTTGGAAGAATTATCTACATACTCTCTCTATTCCCTTCCCTTCCACTTATCCCTTAGCCCACAACGATAGCCTACTACTGACTCCACGAGTTCATGAAGACTGTTCCCACCAAGGGTACCCACTAAAAACACCAAATGCTTTTCTGTCTTTTTCTTACTTGATACCTAAACAGTATTTGACATGGGTGACTACTTGCCTCTTGAAATGCTGTTTTCTTGCTGGTCTTCTCCTGTCTCTTTGGCCACTTCCCTTTCCATTTTCTTTCTTTTTTAAAAAATTTTAGATTATAAAATTTAGGCTTGTCTTAATAAGTCAAGTCTTTATAAACCATACAGAAGTTTATAAAGAAAAAGCTCTTCCACCCCTCCCTCACACCCTACTTTTCAAGGTAACCAATATTAACTGTGTACGTAGGTAGCTTCAAACCACTTTCTTTATGCTCATAAACATGCACACACTTGCATATAAATAGCTCTTTAACCTTCTGTTTTGTTTTCCCTAATGGAATCATATCACTCAACCAATTGCTTTTTAAATAGCTACATAATATTCCATGGCATGAATTTATTTTTTTATTAAACCATTTCCCTCGCAACAAACTTCAGGTTGTTCACAATTCTTAGCCACTTGATAGTGCTGCAATAAATATTATTTTGTGTGTGTATCTGTGTGTATGTGTGTGTGTGTGTGTGTGCACATGCACGCACACATCTGTTAGTAGTGGGACTTATATTTTTTAATAGAGAACTAAAATTGAGCTTGTTGGGTCAAAGGTAATGAACATTTTACATTTCAATAGAATTTGACAGATTATTTTCTAAGAATTTTGCAACAACTCACATTTGGACCCATGAGTTTGCATGAGTATAAGCCTACTTTCCCTCATCCTGAATAACTGGATAACACTGGCTATTGTCCCTCTTTTTAAAATCTGGAAAATGGTATCTCCACTTAGATTCAATGAATGAGGCTGAGCAACTTATACTTATTTACTGGTCGTCTACATTTCTTTTGTAAATTTCCTGACCAAATCCATTATCCATCTTGTTTTAAGGTTCTTAGTTCTTGTTGTTGTTGTTGTTGTTTATTAGATTTCTTAACCCTTTTCTGTCACATATGCTAAAATTATTTTCTCTTTTTGACTTTTTACTTCATCTGAGGGCTCTTCTGCCATCACAGAAAATTTAGATTTTTGCAGAGTTAAATCCTGTCAATAACTCTGAGGTTCCATAACTATTTCTCTAGTTTTTCATCTTATATTGTTATAACTTTATTTTTACATTGTAGATTTGTAATACCTCTGGAATATATTTTTAGGTGGCATGATATAAGAAGTAGAGCTTTCTTTGTCTTGTTCTGTTTCTAACTGGGTGAGGAGGGGGACGAGTAAGAGCAGGATCTTAGCACGGCACCTGGCATATGGAAACCACTCAATTGATGTTAGCTGAATGAATACATCAGTGAATAAAGGAGTGCTCATTCCTAACTCTTATTCTCTACATCTAGAGATTTTTCAGGAACCTACTTTACAAAATGTTTTGTCACCAATGATGTCTGGAAACTAAATGCTGGTTCCTGGCTCCTGGCCTTGTTAATACACCAATTCCTCCAGAACTAGTAGCTTCAAAAGGAGAGCCCAGGTCAGGAGTCTGAGCTTACTGATCACTTCTTGCTCTTTTACAGATGATAAAGTATTCAACCTTGAACTTTCCTTTCTGTAAAATGAGAATGAAAGTTGTAAAAAATACTTAGGGTCTGCAACAAACAAACTACTGCTGAGATATAATAAGACTTTAAAACTCATACAACATCTAAAACTAAGGTTAAAGCTGAGCTTGAAGAAACATTCATAGGAACAAATTCATTTTATGATCTAAGTGTAGAAGAGTCCTATTTAGAGTTAGATTGGTCACCTTAAAAAAGACAATTGAAAAAGAAATAACATTTACTTTCAGAAACCTTTCCCCAATGACTAAGGTCAAGGCTAGAGACTATGATCACAAATCACATAAACCTTGCAAAGACACCCTGCAAAAAACCAGGGGCCACCAAAATCCTTTATAATTAAGGGCTTTATTCTGTATGCCTATGGAAAATTTATAATTATTTCCAACTTTTAAACTTTCTATTTCACTACTATTTCAATAAAGAGCAGGAATGCTTAGAGACAAACCTCTAAAGAAATGGAATGACCCTGGTTTACATAATCAACATTTATCATCTGGCATCCTGAAAAAAGTACATAAAACATTAGTCTGAATATGAAACTAGTTATTTCCAGGAGTTCGTTTTTATAAGTTTTCTTCCTCTTGGTGTGGCACATGAGATTTCCCTGAAATTGTATTTGATTCCTAATGGATATCTAAGTTTGATTTTGAGTGCTTAAACAAGCCCATAGAGTTCCAAAAATACAAATCCACGCAGTGCTGTTTCTAGTTTCTGCAACTCTAACAAGCATGTACATGTGTTCCCTCCCATCTGGGAAATTAGAAAAGAAGCTCTTGTACCATGGTTCTGAGAAGCTAACATTACAGATGATTACTGTAACCACTAATGGCAGCATTTGGAAAACAGGGGGTGGTTATAGCATAGTAGGGGACATTTAAAAATGTACAAGTATACATTTTCAGGGCTCTCTATCTGCACCATTTGAAACTGCAAAAGGCTGAAATGAGAGGAAAGATGCCGAATCTGCTAAAGCTAAAGAAGAATATTGTCTCCCACCTTTACAAAAGTGTGCCAGGCACTGACACACATACCGTGAAGCAATAATGGCCATGATCTTCTGCTGAGATGTAACAGTGGATCTGGCTCAGCACTTGATTAAAGCCGAAAGGAGTTCCTATGGCTTATAATGAATATTCACTACAGGTGAGTTCCTGGCAGGCTGGGGATTTTCCTGTTCATTTTTGCACCCCAGTGTCTGGAACATAGTACATACAGAGCAACTGGTTTTAAAAACTGAATTAATACAGAGATGACGAAAAGAATGAGTAAATGAACGAAATAAACCACTGAACTAGCTTTTCTAAACAGGAATATTTGGGTTTCAGGATTCATAGTACAAATGATGGAATTAAGTGGAAAATGCTTTCGATAGGAAAGATTCACAGTATCTCTTTAATTCCTTAAGTCTATGACTACTTCAGGTTTTATTTAAAAAAAATTCAAGTCTGAACTATGTATTGCCAAGGACATACCTATTAATCAGAGAGAATATTACTTGTTAGATCATAATGGCTCATTTATATAACTATTCTCAATTGAGGCTCTTTGCAAATATCAAAAGAGTATAGAAAACGACAACAATTAGCCTTGGAAATGAAAGTAAACCAAGTACAGTTTATCATTATGCTCTACTCCTTTGATATGCTAATTATCCCAAGCAAAGATAGCAGTCATTAAACAAGTCCCTATAGGTTGAGAACATTAGTGTCAGTCAATATAGGTACAAACTACCAATTAACTAATTGCTGATAGACATCAGCTGAACCATAAATACTGCAAATCACAGGTCATGCAACAGGACGGTAAAAAAACCATCGTATTTCTCAACTCAAAAAGACTTACAACAAAGTTACAACTGTTACTAGCAAAACCACTCGGTGGGTATAAACGGCTATACAGAAATTATTACACAGTATGTCAAAAATCAAGTAAGTGCCTTTGTGTTTGTTTGTTTTGTTTTTAAGAGACAGGGTCTCACTATGTTGCCCAGGCTGGCCTTAAACTCTTGGGCTCAAGTGATCCTCCTGGTTCAGCCTCTCAAGTAGCTGGGACTATAGGCATGAGCTACCACATCCACCTAAGTAAGCACCAACTTAAAATGGTATTAAGCTAGACTCAGAATTAAGTGTAATTCCTCGAGTAACCAAAAACTAGGTCTAGGTAAGTACCTCATCATACAAAAGTTATGAGTTTTTGACAAACCATATGCAAATTTGCAAAACAGAATCCTATTTTAAAATACATGAAGTGAGGTTTGTATTTTAGAGGCTCCAGTATTTTGATAATATTCATCACCATCAAATTATATAAATTTACATTTTTCAAATCAAGTTTTATCAAGTGGGAGAGAGTAAGACTATCTTATAGTACTACCAATCATTCAAGCATTTAACAAAATAAATAAAATATATAGTATGTTACAAATGTTACAGAGAAAAATTAAAGCAGGGAAAGAAGATAGGGAATGAGGAGGAAATGAATGTTTAAAAGGGTGCTCAAAGTCGGCTTTATGGAGAATCAGCAGTGGCCTTTCATTACTTCACAGGGATTGAAGATAAAAAGTGCTCTTGCCTCACTATGTTATATATCAGCATATGCAGCCTCAATCAAAATTTGCATTTGGGTTCTACTGGCATAAAGACATAACAATGTCTTATGGTAGAAATGAAATAAAATCTAAGCAGAAGAGATAGTTAAGAACAAGGAAAGTGATATATGTAAGACCTTGGTCTCACTGCTAAGAGATCTCTGTCTTCTAATGACACTGGTCATTTCAGTAATTAGGTGATTTCCTCTTCATAAACATACTAGGAAGTGCACAAGTGCCAGGGGAAAGCAGTATAGTCAGAAAGCAAAACCAATCCAAAAGTAAGGGAATAAAGTTGAGCCAAACAGAAGAAAAAGAGCAATGAAGAAAAAGAGCAATAAATGGGTCCTTTGTGGTTAACCCTGGGGCTTTATTCCATGAAGGAGGGTGTTGCAGCACTGCACTGGGAGTTCCAAAAGCCTAGTTACAGCCTAGCTCCATCATATACTGAGTTCCTGGTTAAAATTATCTTGATATTTTGATATCCCTTATGAAGGCAGCATTTAGTGGAGTTACTTCTGATTTGGTTCCTCCAAACAGAAATGGTAGTAAAAATATTCTCCCCACCTAGTCCAGATAAAATGGGCCACTCTTCATACATCAGTAGAACGTGACTAACATCTTTGCATTTGCCATTCCCCTTCTTTAAAAGTTCTTTCTCTCCTTCTTTTCTTAATTGGTGTGGCTTTATGTTTCTTTAACTCTGATTGTAAATTCACTTGCTCCATTAAGATTCCTTTTGATTACAATCTGATCTATGTCCTCCCTCAGTAGTTTTCTCCATGTTGCTTCCTGAATTCCCCATGCTGTTTCAGCAATATATATTTTATATTCCAAATAGACTGTGAATTTCTTGAGGGCAGCATAGAGATCTCCTTTTTCCTACTATGCCCAGTAATAACAGTTAACGTTTATTCTGTGTTTACTCAATAGTCATTGGCTTCCAGCTGTATATGCATTATCTCTAATCTTCATAACAGCTGTGTAAGGTAGGAACTATTATTATTCTCACTTGCAGATGAAGAAACTGAGGCTCAGAGAGATTAAATGGTGAAGATGAGTTCTGAACCCATGTATGCTGACTCAGACCCTAGCCTCTTAATCATGATACTATATCCTCTAGCATGCTATTGGGCACAAAGAAGGGACTCAGCACCAGTGCTCAAGGAAAGGTATAAAAAATTTGGAAACTCATATGCAGGAAAGATTTAATGTACATTTACTTGTTCTACATTTAGTTTCTAAATACTGTATGTCCCAAAGATCATGAGCAACTTAAGGAACCATTTCTTATTCCCTTATTAGTCAAGAATAAACAATCTTGTCTGCACCAGGCACACAGTAGATATTCAAAATAGGTTAAAAAGTATATGCTTTATATGTTTTAATGTCTACTTTTAGAAAGTACAGAGCACGAAATTAAAATTAATAAATGTATAAAGACTAAAGGCTGTAGAAGTCACTGTGCCAAATTAAATGTATTCACCTGATATCCTTACATGGACTCAGTTAATTAAGGAAGGAGAATGGCTTCTCTAAGGACATCAATGAGGACCATGGCATTCTAAGGTGGTAATATCAACCTTCCTTCAATAATGTACAGTTAGGGCCATTCTATGATTAACTAACTATATTCAGTGAAAATAAGAAGCACTGATTGTCAGGTCAGGAAAGGATAACTGCAATGTTCTTGAAATAGCTAGTTCCTACAGGGTGAGCCCAGGACACCAGGACGGAGCGGCTGCCACCTTCCCATGTCTTCCAAAAGTGGCATCTTGAGCTCATTACTACTAGATATCATGATACAGAATAGAATAAGGTTTTTTTAATTCAATCTTGCTTATTATTTTCATAAACAAAGATGATTTGACTGCTCTTACTTATGCAGGAATATGCTTGTGAAGCTGTACTTATCCTTAATCGATTGGTTACAGCTACTGTTTATAAAGCTAAATTGAAACACATGTTGTACAAATAAACTTTGGGGAGGAAAATCCTGGCTTTTTTAAAATAATGATGATCAAGATATTGTTGGTGAAATACTGTTCCATCAGTTATTATACCCAACAGACACAGCCTTGAGAATCACCAGCTTTTGAATAGTTACAGCATTAATCTAAAAGATGTGTGAAATGGGAGCCTCTACTCTGGAGGCCAGAGAGGTTCCAGGTGAAGAGAAGCCTTTGTAGTATATCCAGGGTCCTCACTGGAAGCAAATGATGATTCCTGGCTTCTGCCAACTTCTCTACTCATAAAAGTTTTTAGAGAAAGAACCTGAAGTGTGGAGTTTCTCCTACTGCCCTAAGTGTGCTCTTAATGAGTTTGATAAGCTTGCTCTGGGCTTATTTAAAGTATCAATTTTTGCCAAGACAATCCTAAGCAAAATGAATAATGCTGGAGGCATCATGCTACCGGATCTGAAACTACACTACAAGGCTACAGTAACCAAAACAGCATATTACTGGTACCAAAACAAACATATAGACCAATGGAGCAGAACAGAGACCTTAGAAGTAACACCACACATCTACAACCATCTAATCTCCAACAAACCTGTCAAAAACATGGAATGGGGAAAGGATCTCCTATTCAGTAAATGGTGCTGGGAAAACAGGCTAGCCATATGCAAAACTGAAACTGGACCTCTTCCTTACACCTTATACAAAAATTAACTCAAGATGGATTAATGACTTAAGTGTAAAACCCAAAACCATAAAAACCCTAGAAGAAAACCTAGGAAATACCATTCAGGGCATATGGGCAAATACTTCATGACAAAAATGCCAAAAGCAATTGTAACAAAAGCCAAAACTGACAAATGAGATCTAATTAAACTGAAGAGCTTCTACACAGCAAAAGAAACTATCAACCGGTAATTTACAGAATGGGAGAAAATTTTTGCAATCTACCTATCTAACAAAGGTCTAATATCCAGAATTTACAAGGAATTTAAACATATTTACAAGAAAAAAACTAACAACCCTATCAAAAAGTGGGCAAATGATATGAACAGACACTTCTCAAAAGAAGACATTTATGTGACCAACAAACATATTTTAAAAAGCTCAACATCACTGATCATCAGAGAAATGAAAATCAAAACCACAATGAGATACTATCTTCTGCCAGTCAGAATGGCGATTATTAAAAAGTTAGGAAACAATAGATGCTGGTGAGGTTGTGGAGAAATAGGAATGCTTTTACACTGTTGGTGGGAATGTAAATGAGTTCAACCATTGTGGAAGACAGCGCGACAATTCTTCAAGGATCTAGAACCAGAAATATCATTTGACCCAGCAATCCCATTACTGGGTATATACTCAAAGGAATATAAATCATTCTACTATAAAGACACATGCAAATGTAGGTTTATTGCAGCATTATGTACAGTTTTTGCAACTGTTTTACAAATCACATTGAATTACACCTTTGAGTTTCTCTGAGTTGTGATTTTATGCATTCCTACTGATAAAAACCTTGTGCCAGACTTTAATACAAGAGCTCAACAAAACAAGTTCAAACAATAGTGAGTTTTTATTTAAGCACATATGAAACAGTCATGAATACCATTTACCACATCCTTAATACGTCTCCATAACTTAAAGAAAAGCCAGAAGAGGTATTTACCTAAATTGTTTAGGTGGCTCTTTTAATGAATAGAAAGATTTGAAGTGGCAGTTGATAGAGTGGATATGGATGATATTACTTGTCTGACAACCTCTCCTCTCTCAGGAAGCTCCTCTGTCTTCTCGACCCCACTCCCAGGCCCCCATCCATACAGACCCTCAAAGAGCTGCCTGTTCTTAATCTCTGGGAACAGCTGATGGGTCTAGGAAAAGGCTGGTCCTTTCTTCAAGATTTGTGACTAAATGTAGGCCAGTCTCTGCAGATGCAGAAGAAACTGTGAGCAGCCATATTTCCCATATATAGAAGAGACCAGGCTGCGGTAAGAGAGAACAAAGCCAACCTGCTGGGAGAAGTGCAGATGAGAGAGGGGAGAGTCCAGGCAGCGTCCACATCCTTAGTTCCTGTGGGTCTTGGTGCAGCTGTGTCCCTGCTCTCACTGTGGTTTGACTATTCAATCTGTTCCTAGCTTTGGAAAGCTAATAAATTGCACTATATGCCTAAGCTGGTTTGAAGTTGTTTTCCTTCACTTATAACCAACATTTTCTCTGGTAAATTATTAAACTAATACAGATGATACCACGGCAAATCAAAATCTACAAAATTAAGTGCTAAAAAGGGCTTTCATCTCTGTGTTATTTGAATACTTACTACACATTATGGAATGCTGGGCCCTCATCAGAACCTCAAAGGGCTCTGAGGACACAGAGAAGCTGTATGCCTCCTCACATGCCAGAGGAAAGCTTTGCTAGAGCAATCTGCCTGCAGCACCAGGCTCCAGCTATAGCTAGGCTAGTTCCCTGGACTTGCTGCCCCTCATCTTGGTGGACTTAGAACAGCACCGTGACACATCCCTGGGCCTTAGAACACCTTGCACTCACTGCTCCTCTTCAACCATTGAAGGAAAAGGTATCAGAGGTGCCAATGCTAAAGGCAGAAAATCCATAGGAGTATGCCATTTGAATACATGAAAGGTTTTGCAAGTTTATTATGCAACTTAACGACTACAAGTATAATGATCTTCTAGCTATTTTTGTCAAAGAGATTACATACTTTCATTTTTTCCATATGACAGGCTAAATGTGGGCATTTGGAGAAGCAAAAGGTTTATACAGCTTTTGCAAATATATGTGGAAGAGCCCAGCAAGATCCAGGCATGAAGAAGGTGCTCAATAAGTCAGTTTCACTTCCCTTATTTCTTTCAGACTCTTGGTCTGATATCCTTCTCAAAACCATGCTATTCTTTCTGCTATTAAAGCTACACCCTGTCCTCTCCTCTCCAGGTTGGTTTGAATTCTGGAGTTTAGAGGTTCTTCCCAGGTGGTTCTGTGGGTGATGACAGAAGGGAAAGCCACCCTAGATGCTAATAACACCTTTGTTCCCACCCCCCCAGCCAGCAGGTCACTTGGCTCAGGTCACTTGGCTCAGACTGTCTGTGCCCATGGCAACTAAGCAATTGGTTATTTCCAAGTTATTTCAGATACCGGGCACCACATGCTCATTAGCTGGAGACCATCACAAACCACAAGTGTTAGAGAATGCAGCTCACTAGAGAGTCTCCCCTTGACGTGATCAGAGGTCTTTTCACTTGCATATTGTTATCTGTAGAACCTAAAGGGTAGCTTAAAGTTGAAAAAAAGAGGCCTGGAGCCATATCCCTCTGGGACTGTCTACGGGAAGGTCCTGTATAGAAAATGATATCTGAGAAGCAGTGTGAACAACATATCTTTCTCCCAGCCTAAAAAGCCCTCCCCCATCTACAATAGCCTGACATTTAAACTCCTCAAGGTGTCTTCCCAATTTCATTTTTCTACCACCCTGTTGATACACCCTAGCTGCTACAAGTTCCCATACTCCATGTTGTCACTCCATCAGGCCTCTGCTCTGCCACTCAATCCTGTACTGCCTTCTCCCAGGTCTACATCCCCCAACCCAAAATCTCCAAATTGAACCTACTCTTTTAAGTTCAATTTAGAAATCACATCCTCTCATGAGATTTCCTTGATCCTACCAGCTCATGTAATGGTCTCTCCTCTAAAATCCTACAGGTCTAAAATCCATATACCCAAATATGATAGTATTTGATTGGCTTGTGTGTGTGTGTTTTAAAATTATTTGCATATGTGTTATCATATATCTGACTGGGTTCCTTAAGAGCAATGACTGTGTTTCATTTTTTTTGTATCCTCAGTGCCTCGTATGGTGCTTACCACAAAAATAGGCACCCAATAAATATCTGATAAACAAAGGTATGAATGTGTGCATGAATGACTACATATGTTTGCCAATAAATTACTATTTCAAAACTCGGTTTCAAAAGCAGACTTCCTTAGTAGACACAACAGAAGTCTATTTAAATTATCAACTTGACCTTCCAATGTAAGTCAGTTGACGTAAGTTTGGGCAGAATAAGCCATTTCTCCCCAGGTTTAGATCATGCCCTGGAATAAGAGGAAAATTTGGATCTGCACACTTACCTGAATGATCAAACCCTAGAGTACAGAAAAAACAAGACCAATCTTTTTGTCATGTCTAACCATATTCTGATTTCCTAAAACTAAGGCTAGTAAACTGATAAACAACACATTATATGGTGTTCACTGAGTCAACACTCACTTATGATTTGCCAACCATGTGCAAGGCATTGTGACCATCACAATAAAGAAAAACAAAAAGATTTCAAGAATCAGTCTCATCCCTCAAAGAGGTCACTATAAACACAAGAAAATGAGAGAAGTTTCTTCCTTCTTCTTCAATAGGAGATCCTACAAGGTAATATATTATTAATTATCAAGAGCCTTATGAGGAAAAGATGAACTCAGTTGTTTCTACGTATGGAGAATGAATTCATTAGACTCTTTTCTGCCATTATGCTTTTAAAAGAAAGGAGATAAAGAAAGCATAACTTTGCTGAAGTTGCTTATCAGCTTAAGGAGTTTTTGGGCTGAGATGATGGGGTTTTCTAAATATACAATCATGTCATCTGCAAACAGAGATAATTTGACTTCCTCTCTTTCTATTTGAATACCCTTTATTTCTTTCTCTTGCCTGACTGCCCTGGTCAGAACTTCCAATACTACGTTTACTAGGAGTAGAGAGAGAGGGCATCCTTGTCTTGTGACGGTTTTGAAAAGGAATGCTTCCAGCTTTTGCCCATTCAGTATGATATTGGCTGTGGGTCTGTCATAAATAGCTCTTATTATTTTGAGATACGTTCCATCAATACCTAGTTTATTGTGTGCAAAAATCACAAGCATCCCTACACAGCAATAATAGAGAGTCAAATCATGAGTGAATTCCCATTCACAATTGCTACAAAGAGAATAAAATACCCAGGAATACAACTGACAAGGGATGTAAAGGACCTCTTCAAGGAGAGCTACAAAACACTGCTCAAGGAAATACGAGAGAACACAAACAGATAGAAAAACATTCCATGCTCATGGATAGGAAGAATTGATATTGTGAAAATGATCATACTGCCCAATGTAATTTATAAATTCAACGTTATTCCCATCCAGCTACCACTTAATTATAAAAAAAACTACTTCAAAGTGCATACGGAACCAAAAAAGAGCCTTTATGTCCAAGATAATTCTAAGCAAAAAGAACAAAACTGAGGCATCACACTACCTAACTTCAAACTATACTACAAGGCTACAGTAACCAAAACAGCATGGTAGTGGTAGCAAAACAGACATATAGACCAATGGAACAGAACAGAGGCCTCAGAAATAACACCACACATATACAACCATCTGATCTTTGACAAACCTGACAAAAACAAGCAATGGGGAAAGGATTCCCTATTTAATAAATGACATTGGGAAAACTGGCTAGCCTTCTGCAAAAACTGAAACTGGACCCCTTCCTTACGCCTTATACAAAAATTAACTCAAGATGGATTAAAAATTTAAACGTAAGACCTATAACCATAAAAACCTTAGAAGAAAACCTAAGCAATACCATTCAGGACACAGGCATGGGCAAAGACTTCATGACTAAAACACCAAAAGCAATGGCAGCAAAAGCCAAAATTGATAAATGGGATCTAATTAAACTAAAGAGCTTCTGCACAGCAAAAGAAACTATCATCAGAGTGAACAGTCAACCTACAAAATAGGAGAAAATTTTTGCAATCTATTCATCTGACAAAGGGCTACTATCCAGAATCTGCAAGGAGCTCAAACAAATTTACAAGAAAAAAACACGTAACTCCATCAAAAAGTGGGTGAAGGATATGAACAGACACTTTTCAAAAGAAGACATTTATGTGGCCAACAAACATATAAAAAAAGCTCATCATCACTGGTCATTAGAGAAATGCAAATCAAAACTACAATAAGATATCATCTCACACCAGTTAGAATGGCAATCATTAAAAAGTCAGGAAACAACAGATGCTGGCGAGGAGGTGGAGAAATAGGAACACTTTTACACTGTTGGTGGGAGTGCAAATTAGTTCAACCACTGTGGAAAACAGTGTGGTAATTCCTCAAGGATCTAGAGCTAGAAATGCCATTTGACCCAGCAGTCCCATTACTGGGTACATACACAAAGGATTATAAATCATTCTACTATAAAGACACATGCACACAAATGTTTACTGCAGCACTATTCACAATAGCAAGGACTTGGAATGAACACAAATGCCCATCAGTGATAGACTGGATAAAGAAAATGTGGCACATATACACTATGGAATACTATGCAGCCATGAAAAATGATGAGTTCATATCCTTTACAGGGACATAAATGAAGCTGGAAACCATCATTCTCAGAAAACTAACACAGGAACAGAAAATCAAATACCTCATGTTCTCACTCATAAGTGGGAACTGAATAATGAGAATATATGGGCATAGGGAGGGGAACATCACATACTGGAGCCTGTTGGGGACTGGGGGGCAAGGGAAGGGATAGCATTAGAAGAAATACCTAATGTAGATGATGGGTTGATGAGTGCAGCAAACCACTATGGTACATGCATACCTATGTAACAAACCTGCATGTTCTGCACATGTATCCCAGAACTTAAAGTATAATTAAAAAAAAAAAAGAAAGAAAAAAAAAAGAGTAATGGGTATTCCATGAAAAACTTCTAGACGTGGCACAAGGTAAGGAAAGAGGCTCTGGCTTTCCCAGCCTGCATAATGTTAAATAGTAAACTATGGATGTTTTTCAGTGAAGATCATTTTACCTCTTCCAGTTTTCAGGACATCTAGTTCAAAATGCCCAGAGAAAAGAGGACCAGGACTAGCCCCCAAATGAGGGTGTAGCATGAATTTGTGAAGAGCAGGCAGCTGAAGCCTGGACGAGTGGATGACTTGATTTAGAGCCTCAGTACCCAGAGCAACAACATCAGCTATACCTGGTGGATACTTTAACAAATTCCTAGGTTATTTGTACATGCATTGAAGTTTAAGAAGCACTGGCTTAGAGGACTGGCAATTAAGGAAAAGAAAATGGGTCCAAAGATGAAAAAAAGAACTAAAAAGCAACAGACTGAAGTATTTTCCTATGATTAAACAGGAGAACATAGATGAACTGTGATGTTTCACTGGTCTAAGAGAGTGTAAGATACTTTAGACAAAGTTCAGTATTTAAGAAAAAGTATACAAGTGACAACAAATAGACATATCAGACTTCATGAAAATTTTACAACTGTGTGCATAAGAAGACAATACCAATAAAGCAAACTATGAAATGGGAGAAAATATTGGCAAATTGTATATCTGATAAGCAGAATATACAGAGAATTACTAAACTCAGTAACAAAGAAACAAACAACCTCAATTCAAAAATGAGCAAAGAACTTGAATAGTCATTTCTCCAAAGAAGATACAGAAACAGCCAGTAAGCACATGAAAAGATGTTCAACATTAATCAAAACTCATCATCACTGGTCATTAGAGAAATGCAAATCAAAACCACAGTGAAAAAAATGAGATACCACCTCAAATCCATTAGGATGGCTACTATCCAAAAAAATAGCAAGTGATGGTGAGAATGTAGAGAAACGGGGCCACTTGTGCACTGTTGGGGAGTGTAAAACGGTATCGCTGTATGGAAAACAGTATGGCAGTTCTTCAAAAGGTTAAAAACAGAATCACCATATTACCCGCAATACCACTTCTGAATATATACCCCCCAAAACTGAAAACAGGATGTTAAAGAGCTATCTGCATACCTGCGTTTATGGTATCATTACTCATGTCAGCTAAAAAGTAGAAGCAACCTAAGTGTCCATCAACAGACGAATGGAAAAGCAATATGTGGTATATATGTACAATAAAATATTACGTAGCCTTATAAAGAAAGAAAATTCTGACACTCTGCAACATGGATGAACCTCAAGGACATTATATTAACTAAATTAGCCAGTCACAAAAAAAGACAAATATAGAATCTCACAATTCCATTTATCTGAGGTAAAAGAGTAGTCAAAATCACAGTGACAGAAAGTAGAGTGGTGGTTTCCAAGGGGATAGGTTATGTTTAACAGGTGTAGAGTTTTTGTTTTTTGAGGTTTTTTTTTTTTTTTTTTTTTGAGATGGAGTCTCACTCTGTCGCCCAGGCTGGAGTGCAGTGGCGCGATCTCAGCTCACTGTAACCTCTGCCTCCCGGGTTCAAGCCATTCTCCTGCCTCAGCCTTCTGAGTAGCTGGGATTACAGGCACCCACCACCACGCCCAGCTAATTTTTTGTATTTTTAATAGAGACGGGGTTTCACCATGTTGGCCAGGCTGGTCTCAAACTCCTGACCTCATGATCCACCTGCCTCAGCCTCCCAAAGTGCTGGGACTACAGGCGTGAGCCACTGTGCCCAGCCTAGTTTTATAAAATAAAAAAAGTTACAGAGATGGATGTCATGATGGTTGCACAGCATTATTATTAATGTACCTAATATCACTGAACTGTAACTAAAAATATGGTTAAGATGGTTAAGTTTTATGTTATATGTATTTTACCACAATAAAAATAAATAAATAAGAAAGAGAATAAGCATCTATGGCATATTCCAAAAACTCAGAAAAAATGGAGGAAGAATCACAGTAGAAACTGAAAAGTACAATAAAGTGCTTCTTAAATACTTTTCTTACTGGTCACATCCATATACCCTGGATAAGCCAGAGAAAGGGGCCAGGTGGAGAGAGCCTGCGTGGGTGAGACTGTCCCCCTTTGCATCAGTGATATTAGTGAAGCTGTGCCATTGGTATAATGGTATAACCAGGGATGCAGAGTGAAGAAAATCAGAAAATGTTAAAGGTAAAAAGGACCTTAGAGATCTGGTCCAGCGGTTGAGAGCCTGTGTTGTGAAAAGTAGGAATCACATGTACCTTAAGAGTTTGTGTCTTCAGGGAGGTGAACATCACACACCGGGGCCTGTCGGTGGGTCAGGGGATAGGGGAGGGACAACAGCGGGTAAGGGTTTAGGGGAGGGATAGCATTAGGAGAAATACCTAATGTAGATGATGAGGTGATGGATGCAGCAAACCACCATAGTATGTGTATATCTGTGTAACAAACCTGCCTGTTCTGCACATGTATCCCAGAACTTAAAGTGTAATTTAAAAAAAAAAGAGTATGTGTCTTAAGAGCAGCCAAGGGGAAACCAAATGGTCCCTATATAAGCCCTTGGTCCCCATGTCGGCCCTTCCTCCCCATGTCAGCTGTAGTGCCTACTATTCTGTTTTATATAATCAGCATAGGAGAAAGACTCATTTGTAAAAATATTTCTAGTATATTAAAAAGTGAAGTTTGTAACTCTTGATTCCAACACCAAAATTTCATAAACTTACAAATAAACTGAGACAGTGAAGCGATCTGTCCAATATGTAGAGCTAATTAGATACAGAGATGAAACCAAAACTCATGACTGCTGATTCCTGCATCAATGCTTTTTTTTCACATCATTCTGCTATATTCAAATTTGCTTTGAAAATTCTTTGTCACTTACTAAATGTGGTCTGTGTGAATAAAAAAGGAAATGCAAGATCCCAAAGAGGAAGAGAGATCAAAAGTGTCTCTACACTGAGTTATGAAGAATAGAAATATTCATAAAAGGAAGAACATATTATATTAATAGCTCCATAAATGAAAAACTATAAATGTTGGACTTAGCATAACTATTGAGTAGGTGGCTTTGTTAAAACTTTACTAACTATAGAAGTGCTGATGAACAGATTTAGAAGAACCATAAATTCAGTTAGATTTTATCACTGGCTTGGGTTAGTAAGAATATTTCTTTAATTTCTAAACTAATGACAGGTTTAAGATAGACCAATTGATGAACATTTATAGTTTCGTGCTTATGAACAGAAACTGTGACATTTCACGATGCATAAATGATGATGAAAGTATTGAAGCATCCTAGCAAGTTGCAATTCTCCAGGGAAGCTATTAACAGCTTAACATTTCTAGTTCACTTTGGAATGTGGATTCAACTTACTCAAAAAATGTTATACTAAATGGCATGAAAGAATGCAATTAAGATAGAAGACTAGGTTGGGCCCTCAAGCTAGGTTTCTCAGATACATTGCTAAATCAAATGTTGCTATATATATAAGAAAACCTGTAAAACAGTACAAAGCAGGTTTCACAAACTATGTTAAAAAACAAACATAAAAACAAACAAAACTATGTTAAAAAAAAAAACCAACAGAACAGCAAAATAATCCTTCCCAATGCTTCAATAAAATAAACTGTACTTTACCCTCAGAAAAACCATGGCTGGACCTACTACTGCCTATGCAGCGTGGACAGTATATGTTGCTGATTCTTTTTCTTTTCTCCTGTCTTCAATTCCATTCTCCTGCCATACTGAATATATGTTTGAGGCCAGCTTCAGGATTCATTAATATAGAATGCATTCATTCATTCATTCATTCATTCATCAAACATGTATTAATGCCCCACTATGTGTTAGGCAACACCTAACGGCACTAAGGATATATGCCCTCAAAACCTTCACAGTCTAGTGGGAAAAATAAACAGCTAAACTAATCATTAGGCTGAAACTGTTACAATAAAGGTGTATTATAAGAAAGATGTGCACCTGTGGCAGGACAAAGGAAGGATGCAAGAGAGGGCAAGACTGGGCATCACATAAGGCTTTTCAAGGAGGAGGTAGTGTACCTAGTTGGAAGGAATCCAAATGATCCAAGGGAGTAAAAAGGTTAAGGGGGTGGAAGGAAGAGACGACAGCGCATGGAAAGTCACTGAAGTGGAAGGGCACATGGTACATTCAAGGGGTTGTTCAGGAAGGATGAAATACTGGATACTAGTGAGAAGGATAAAAGACAAAGCTGAACACGTTTAAGGGCCAGAGCGTAAACAGCCTTCACGTATTTTAGTTAAGGAACTTGTTTTATATTAAGGGCAATGTGGAAAGGGATTACAAAGTGAGTAGTGACATAATCACACTGTTTTACAGTATTCTAAGAGCTTTGGAAGGCTGGATACAAGGAGGACAAGGCTGAGCAGGGTGGAAGAGGGAGCTCTAGAATGGTACACAGGAGAGCAAGAAGGATGTCCACATAGAAAAGCAACTTGGTACACGGTGTCAGACCCAGGCAGAGTGAGGAGGGTGCCCACACAGGGGAGGGGGCAGCAGCATGTAACCTATATATTATGTTATAGTAATATATCAAGGATGAGAACCAGATTTATCACTTTCAGAGAAGGAAGTTACAAATATGCATAAAGAGAAAAACAGAATGAACCTGCAATTGGAGGTATCAGTATGCAAATGGTTGTTTAACATATTTGACAGATATATAGAAGTAATATTGAGCATCAAAATAGTGACAGTAACTGACTATAATCCATTAAATGAACTAGAAATTAATGAGTCCATGCTAAATAAATTGAAAACTTGATGAAAAATAGGATATTCGGGTGGTTTCAAAGGACTTTCCCAAAATACCAATGACAAGGTGGGGAAAAATAACTTTAAAGTGGAGACCCTGACAGACACTGCCTTTAAAGTGATCAGTGTGAGCACATCAACAGTAATGAGTCAAACAGATACCCTGTGCCACTTGTGAGAAGGCATGAGAAAAACATAACATCACCTCTGTGATATTCCTTCCATAGATGGATAAATGGAATCTAATCAAGAGTGAATATCAGACAAATCCAAATTGAGAGACATTATACAATATAACTAACCTATAATCTTCAAACATGTTGTAAATATCAAGGAAATACTGAGGAACTATTACAGACTAGAGAAACAGCTAAAATAACACGATTCTAAATTGAATTCTGAATCAGGCATGGCAGGTCATGCCAGGGGAGGCTGAGGTAGGAGGACTGCCTAAGCCAGAGTTCAAGACCAGCATGGACTCTAATAACATCTCATCTCTTACAAAAAATGTCAATGATGATAAATAATATAAAACTAAACTGAATTCTTCTGCTACAAAGAAATCATTGGGACAATTAGTGAAATTTGAATGGGATCTTAGATTTGGAAGGTAGTAATATGTCATGTTAATTTCCTGATTTTTTTTTACTATATTGCAATTATTATATTTAAGAGAATGTCTTTATTTCTAAGAAGTATTTGGAGGTGAAGGCTATCACATCAGCAACTTACTCTCAAGTGGTATTTAAAAAGTGCTTTTATTGTTCTTACATTTCTATTACAAATGTGGGATTGTTTAAAAAATTTTTTAAAGGAAAAGAATTGAAAGAGGACAAAAAAAAAGACAGAAGCTGGAATTTTAAATCAGAAACCCAGTGCACATGCTTTCAAGTTTTATGGTACATATTTATACTTAGTTGCATAGTAAAGTATGTATAATTCCCCCAAATACAACTATTTTCCCCAAATTAAAGAATCTCATCAAGTTTGGTCACAGAAGTCTACCTGGAATGGTCTCCACTGGATCCTGTAGTCAAGATTGGAGGCCCAAAGTAGTCTAACCTAAGTCAGCAGTGCTTCTTATCGAAATTGCTTAAAAAGGCTTATTTCTGTCTGGGTGCTATGCATCGCATCTTAACATACATTGCCCATAATGCTTGAAGATAAATACTGTTATTATTTATATTTTGCAGATTTGAACTTTTCTCAAGGAGATTAAGCAAAATGTTCATGGTCTTCCTCTAGTAAACAGAGCACTAGAAAAAACCTTGTAACTCATGGCCCGTGCTTTTCCCACTGCAATCCAGTAGCTCCCTAGGTCCATGGCCCCACACTATTCATTGTAGGAGAGACAAAGATGAATGAGACAAGTTCTCAGAGAATTATTTCTGCCTTCTCTTTATACCACAGTCAGAATCTTCTGCCTTTTCCCTCTCACTAGGACTCTTTCACATACTAGTTTTCATCAGTGGGTAAATCCAAGGACACTATTTAATCTACCTTTTCCCTCACTGAAGAGATGCTAAAGCAATTCTAAAGATTTAAAAATGTGCCTTAAAATATAAAAGTTAAAAAATGCTTTCGTAATGCACTGTGTTAAATGAGTTTATAATAACCATTTAGCTAAAAATGGAAAGTAAAAATGACACAGGAGGAGTATAAAGATAAACAATACAATCTGTGAATAATTTGATGTTGGATAAGAAAAGCCAAAGGCCAACTTATTAAATATTAGGAGTTCTGGATAACTGAACTGCAGACTCCCAAATTTCTAATGTCTCACTTGGTAGAAGAGATCACCTAAGAAGATCTCATAAATTGGAGCCAGGTCCCTGACTTGCAGAAATGGGACTGTTGCTCTCTGGAGAAATAACAGTACCTTGACCTTTTCATCTCTGTCAGGAGTATGATATTCTTCCCACTTCAATGATGGTTGAAAACAAACTGATTGCTTGATAAAAGCAGAGGGGGGAGAATAAGATACCACTTTATGCCAGGTGCAGTAACTCATGCCTGTAATCCCAACACTTTGGGAGGCTGAAATGGGAAGATGGCTTGAGCCCTGGAGTTCGAGGCCAGCCTGGGCAATATAGCAAAACTCCATCTCTACAAAAAATACAAAAATTAGCTGAGCATGGTGGCATGTGTCTGTAGTCCCAGCTACTAGGGAGGCTAAGGTGGCAGGATCGATTGAACCCTGGAGATAGTGACTGTAGTAAGCCGTGATCACACCACTGCACTCCAGCCTGAGCCAGAGAGTGAGAACCTGTCTCAAACAAACAAACAAAAAAAGATACTACTTTATTAAGTCAATAATGAATTCTCTCAACCAAGCTCACAATATAAAGTAGAACACGTTGAATACTACTTTCATAATTCTGCTTCATCCATCTGGAACACTGGCTATAAGGTCTTGCTAGAACTTTGAGAAGCTTATTGAGTAAATTTTTTTTTTACTCAACAAGCTCAAGTATTGAGTAAATTTTCCCAAAAAACAAATACTCTAAAATGAAAGATATCATATAAGGACCATAAAATTACTTGCAGCATTTTACGGAAAAGGATAAAGGAAACCCTCCTCATAAAATGAAACAAAAAACTATAGGCTGTTTATAGATTATTCAAACTGACATAATCCATGAATGATTTTAACACAGGAATTTGTAAGATAACTCAATGTAGTTACGTTTCTTGTTGTTAGTACTGTTTCAGAGAGGGCAGTGGCTTTGGTTTACCTCCAATGGTCTCTCTCAAAAACACCTACTGACTGAGTCTATTCCTGGAACTGCTCTAACCTCCCCTAGAATTTTGTCCTTACGCACATTGTAATGCACAAGCAACAGTGGTAACATGTGAAACAAGTTCAAAGACCCCAAAGTGGAAGACACTGTTTTCCTGCATCCTACCTACTGTAACTGAAAACTGGGAATTTACTGGAATTGAGGATTTATTATGAGTCAGATGGCTGATAGCCTTTCCAACGAAAACATCTGCTCTACAAAGGCACAACTGCTCCAATCCATTTCCTCTTGGATCTGGAGAATGACCAAGTTGTAGCTTAGCCCTTTCCTTAAAGACACAGGGACTGGAAATGAGAAATGAAATCAAAGTGGATCTCTATGTCAACTTCCAAATTCTGGTACTCTTTAATGGTATTAAAAATATAATACAATATGAGAAGAAATACAAGTTTTACACAAAAAAATTGCAGCTGGTTCAGTGGAATAACTAAGGATTTTATCAGATCATTCAAATTTACAACGGCACAGCTGAAACTAATTCTTTCTCTGGTATTGAGGAAAAACGGACATGTATTACCCAAGCCCAGCGAAAAAAGGGTTTCATTATACATTCATTTATTCAAAAAATATTCATTGTGCACTTCTATGTGTCAGGCACTATTCTAGGAACAAGCAGTGAACAAGCTGGATAATGGCCCTCCCTCTTGGAGCCTACCTTTCAGCAGGGGATAACAAAGAATAAACAAGTCAGCCAATTCATAAATAGCCTTCAAAACTCTATAGGAGTTGTCTTGTTTCCAATGGTCTATTTGTAACAATTTATACTAAGATTTTTTTCTAGCAACTACAAAGTACGTCATAAAATTGGTTTCAGAGAGCTAGTGCAGTGGTTCAAGTTCTAGCATTTGTTCAAAAACACACATTCTTAAACCCTGCCCTGGGGATTACGATTCAGTAAGTATGGGTAAGTCAAGGAAATATGATTTTTTTAACTTACAAGGGGATTAAACTGCCCATCCAGGTTTGGGGTCTATTGCCTTAGAGCAATAAAAAATGTCTAAGCTTCATATCAATATGTTTATATGTATTTGCTTATAAGCTATATACATGAACCTCTGTACTAATGCATTATGAGTATCACAAAACATGCACAAACAGTAGAAATTCTAAGAGGGTGAGATAAAAATCAACACAACTGCCTGGCTTGCCTGCACAGGCTGTAGCTTACCATATGGGGTATGCCACGAGGTCTGCAGGTTCCCCACGTGGACTGGGGATAGACAGGACAGCCACAGGTGAGGCTGTGTGATTCATAGCTTGGAAAGAGAGACTCTATCTCAGCCCTCACTCTGCTCCATAAACTGACAAATATCACTTCCAGCATGGATGCAGATAACTGGGCAGAGGAGCATTAAAATTATCATCTCAGTGACAGGAATTTGGAAAGCTCTTTGTCTCTCTTAACATGCCAACATATACCTGCCCATTCTTGTTAACACACACTAAATATGGTAAAACCAGATCTAAAAAAAGACAAACTCTGTCCTAGGTTCAGCAGCCATAACCCTGTTGTGTCAGCCATTTGAATCATGTGTGAATGAGTCCATCATGCATGTTAGATATCAGGCAATATGGTAGAATAGAAAGATCACAGACTTTGGAGTTGGACTAGTGAGAATCATGGCTTCATTGCTTACTGGAGATGCCAACCTGGCTGGATAAGTTATTTGAAACCTGGATGAGTCTATTTCCTCAACTGTAAAATGGGAAGTTATAACTGTTGTATCAGTAATAGTAAGCCACCATTATTGGCACTGTCATCCCAGATCATCTTGGGACTGGCCCACCTGTTCCCTGTTCCCTGTTCCCTGCTATCTGTGGACACTGGGCTTGGCCTGCTTCCTTGGAAATGATACCTACCTGTTGCCTTTTTTGTATGTAAACTCTGTTGTCAAATCCTGACCTGTCTGTACAAAATCAGTTTCTTCCTCCTGACCATGATGAATGAGTACCTGCCCCCTTAGAACCTACTCCCTCCTCCTGGCCAGGCCCATGTACATGCCCTTGACTTTGAATTCAGTGTTACACCTCATGGACCAACAGCCTTCACTTGCCCCTTCATTTGGCATCGAGCTTTTTAGTCATTACGCTTCCGCAGGTACAATATCTCAACAAATAACAACTTCTCTCTTCTAGTCATGGTATACTTTCCAGTGTCTCATTTGTGCTTCCTGATATTATTATTTGAATAGTTACATGTACCGAAATCATTTATTGAGTTTGGAGATTAGAAGGCAATACACAAAAGAATCTGCTCACAATGGCAGGAATGGGCATACACATACATACAAAAGCATAGTTTTTCAACTAGATTACTTTTTAAAGTCAGGCAGTCATCTCTTTTTTTTTTTTTTTTTTTTTTTTTTTTTTGACGGGGTCTAGCTCTATAACCCACACTGGAGTACAATGGCATGGTTTCACCTCACTGGAACCTCCGCCTCACAGGTTCAAGTGATTCACCTGCCTCAGCCTCCCAAGTAGCTTGGATTACAGGTGTGTGCCACCACACCCAGCTAATTTTTTATGTTTTTGGTAGAGAAAGGGTTCACCATGTTGGCCTGGTTGTCTGGAACTCCTGACCTTAAGCAATCCGCTCCCCTACCAACTTCCCAAAGTGCTGGGATTACAGGTGTGAGCCACCGCACCTGGCCCAGGCAGCCATCTTGAGAAAAATCAGGCCTCTTAAAGAAAAAATCGAAACAATTAAGAATCTATCTAAAATAATTTAGAAAAAGAGCAAATAATATCAAGTCAAAATTAGAAAAGACAAAAAGCAAAATGAAGAGCAAAAATAAAAACAAGCTAAGAACATGCAGCAATACAAAAGAGAGAAAAATTCACATTAAATCAAGGCTATAGGTTAGAAAATATTTTTTAAATTACAGCATTATAAATCATGATTACATGCTAGTCAATTTGGTAATTAAATGTAAATGGATAAAAATTCAAGACCACAAGAGGATAAAAGAGAGGTATCAGGAAATAGCAAACCTGAATAGACAACTTATAACAACAGAATGAAATGTTATTAGGATTAGTGTTTTAAAAGATGCC
The DNA here is from genome assembly GCA_963573385.1 of Cacajao melanocephalus. Taxonomy (NCBI): domain Eukaryota; kingdom Metazoa; phylum Chordata; class Mammalia; order Primates; family Pitheciidae; genus Cacajao; species Cacajao melanocephalus. Next base: position 43,192 of record CAUYLG010076484.1, read on the forward strand.
TATAGTCAATGAGTGTGTTGAAGAATGTTTTGAAACTTTCCAAAAATAAGAATGTCATGTTTTTCAATCTACCACATAAGGCAAACATAGTCTTATTTTCCAAAAACAGACAAGATATGCACAATAATTTTTATGAGTATGTCTATAATAACTAAATAAAAACCCTAGTAAATAGAATAAAAGATCACATTAAAATAATTTTCCTATGAACAAGCAGAGTTTTATTCTTTAACTGCATAACTAGATGCAAGGGGAACAATATAACTCATTATACAAAGAGGGACGGTAGAGGAATCATATCATTAATGCAACAAGTGCTCATAGAAAACGGAAACACCCATTCCGAGCCATATGGCAATGCAAACACACTACAACCAGCTTGTCAGGTCCTCCCCAGGAGGCCTCTGGGGGTGCAGTTTACGTTCTTCACAGACAGAGTTTGACCTTTTGGGCCCAGAAACTGAAGTTTGTCTGCACATCAATTGCACAGCCATGGCCCAAGGATAGGTGACATTATACAGCCAGAATGCTAACTCATTAGTTTACTATGAAAATTAACTTGGTACTAAAATTCTCTATGCTCATATGATTACTGCATTCTTTCCCCATAAGAAGTCAGTTTATTACTTTGCAATAATAAATTACAGTCACAAGGAATGGAATACTCCAAACCCCTAAGATCAGTGTATTATCTCCCTATGAGGAAGCTTATGTGGGTTTCTGAGTGAACAAGAGATCAGAACAAGGGGACTCAGAGGATTGCATTTTAATGACCTTGTTAATATATCCAAAGCGAATACCAAGTGTGTTTAAAAGTCTGTGATCTACATTCATTCTCCTGCATTTACCTCTACTTGCATATTACTCAAAATTCACTGGCGAAACCATCCTTTATTTTGGATAATGCTGGAATAGTTACTGCCAAATTCTCTAACATTATTTTTTCTTATTTTTCCCTAGCTTTAGTTTGATACATTCTTTCTTCAGATATGTGAACACATTCCAACAAGTCCAATATTGCTCACTTGGGATCCATTTCATCTCCCAAAGAGAATATCACATTTACACCTTAATCCATTTATGTGCTGGCTGCGACTTTCATGGCGTAATCTGATTCCTTTATTTCCTAGTTCACAGGGAAGCAAGGGTAGTTACTTGACTGAATAGGCAATTAGATACTGGAGAGGAAAAGGAATTAAAAACATAAACATGGGGAAAAAGAAAAAAAAATGTATTTTATATATGACATAGTTCTATATCATCAAGTTATAAAGTTATATGGTTACAGAACTCAATAAAATCAACTTAAAATAACTAGTGTTAGCTAAATGGTTTCAGCAAAGTTGCAGGATAAAAATCCATCTAAAACTACTACAAGCCTATATACTACTGGCCATAGCCAGAAAACACAATAGAAAAGACTCCATTTATAATTCTGACAAAAATTCAATAAACAGGTATTAATTTAAATCAGAAAATTAGAGGCTTATTCAAAGATGACATAAAGTCTGACAGCAGAATTAAAGAAAGATAGATAAATGAAGAAATACAATTTGCTCCATGCTGGGGAAACTAAATATAGTAAAGATGACAACATTCCCTAAATTATTATGTAGATTTAATAAAACACTGATTGTACAGAAATTGATATTGGTACAAAAACATGTGTTGGAAAAGTAGGCAAAAATACCAAAGGAAAAACACCAAAGTTACGATGGTGGTTTCAAGCTATGAAATTATAAAATGTTACAGAAGAAGAATTATTTTAAAAGAAGATATGGTATTAGTTGAAATAGAAAAAACTCAAAATAGAATTCAGAAATAAAGATGAAGGGGAGGACATGACAAGCCAGAAGCAATCGGATTACAGAGGGGAGAGTGCTAGTGAGCAACTGGAGAGTAAACAGAAAGACAACGAGTAAGTTAGAGCCTTAAGCTCACACCATACGTGCAGGCTAGAGAGTGAAAATATATGTAGAAGAAAACAGAATAGCATATTCACTCCAACTGTGGAAGAGAGAGAACTTTATAACTGCCAAAAAAGTAGAATATTATCACAGACATTTTCAAATATAAAAAAAGAAAATTTCTATACTCAAAAATATAGCAAATATAATACAAAATATCAAAAGGACAGAGCTCACAGAAGAGCTCAATGTGACAAATGTGATAAAAGGTTATCATCTGCTGCATATAATTAAAAAGAGTCAATAACCCAATTTACTTGAAAAAGTGGTCCAAAGAAATGAACCCCGAAAAAATGTACAACTTGCTAAAGGTAATTATAGATCATTTTAAGGTATCATTATATAACTATTAACTTAGCAAAAATAAATAAAAATTACAAAAACCCAATTAAGGCCAGGGTTAGAGTACACAAGCTTTGCTTCCTAGCCCCATATGGCCACCCATCTCCCAGCTAGTCTTAGATTTTGGTACTGGTTGAATTTCCAGGGTCTTGTATGGTTATTTATGGTCAAGAACTCACTTTATACACATTCTGGTAAATGTGCAGAAAATAAAATCTGCATTTTATTTTCCTGTCCCCAGGTCCTTTGCTGCTAGGCATCATGGTTTCCCCACAGGTATGGTTCCCCATGGCTCTTATCCATGTTCTTAGTCAATTACCCATCTCTCTTTCTGCCAGCTTGAATCCCTTGTCATTATTCAATACTGTTACCTTCCTAGATAGACCATCCTACTTAATAGACTGGTTTATTTTCCAAGGTAGAGTTTTTGGCCCTACCCAACCCACAGAAAACAGAGTCTTGATTAAGCATGGAGATACATTTTCATATTGTTGGGAAAGTTTGTCTAATCTTTTCTGAATACAACCTAAAATATGTAACAAGCTCTCCTTATCATTTGACCCAATAATTCTACTCTGGGGAATTAGTTCAAGGAAATAATCCAAAAGAAGAAAGAAATTAGTGCAAGATGTTCTCAGCAGCTCTGCTAAGAAATAAAAAGAGAGAGAAAATGAAGGATGGAGGGTAAGAAGAGAGGAAAGGAAGAAGAATTTAAATAGCTAATAGCATGAGAATGACTGACAAAACTATGACATGCTAACATAATGGAATGTTCTATACTACTGAAAAAATGACAACTACATAGACAACAGATACATGGAAGTGGTTATGAAGAGCACTGGAGAGCTGGTTTAGTGCCATTAGAAGTGAAAGGATTTAGTAATTATCTGCTTCAACCCCATGCTCACCCCAAAGCCTAGGACATCTCATATTCTTTCTGTACCTTCCCTTGACTCCACTCCCACTTAGGTGAGAAAGCTGTACTTTATTTTCTCCACCAAGCTTAATATTTTATTTTGCTGATCAACAATACCTAAAATTGTTGCAACTTTCCTATTTCTAAATGAGGATCTAAATTTATGACAATAGGTTTCCAAGCTTTGCACAACTCATGCACAATTAACTTTTTAAAACAATGGCATTTTAGACAGATGTCAGCCATTCAAACTGCTTTGTCTGAACACTTCCCTGTTAAGTCCCATCTACCCCTGCTCACTCAGCTGTGAGGACTACTAGATTCAAACTCATCCAGTCCTAAACCAAAAGGAGCCTGGCCTGACCTATTAAGAGTCCCTTTCTCATTGTAAACAATGTAGGGAAAGACAATGAGTACAGGGATTAAGAGGACAGACTTTGGTTTGAATCTAATCTGGATTTGAATTCAAATTCAACTACTTAATGTCTGAATCTTAGAAATATTTAAGTTCCCTGGTCCTCAGATTTCTCATCTTTAAAGAGAGGACATTAATGTCTACTTCTTTGGACTATGGAGAGCACTGAATGCCAAGCACATAGTGAGTGTTCAATAAGTGATTACATCACCTCTTTTCCTACATCAACAGCCCCGGTTCTTGAACTGTACTTGGAAGAAATTCAGATCGCTTACTAGCCTGATCACCTTCCATTGTTGGTTCTCTTCTTCACCTCCAAGCCTTTTAAGATGCAACACCCAGGATTATACTACTTAAAACCTCAGAGACACCGGTCAGAACTATTACGTCCTTTGTTCTTAAAACAGCATTTCCATTAATGAATGCTTGTATTACATGAGATTTGGACAGCTGAATCCCAAATCTTTTTACAAGAACCCTAAATACCCCAAATCATTTTCACTTGAACTGCTCTAAATAGACATCTCTCCATATTCTATGTTTATTTATCTGGCTGATGTGTTTTTTGTTTGTTTCTTTGTTTGTTACATTGAGTGTAAAGGTGTGAGATGGAATATAATGAGTACTGGACTATGAACCAGAAGACCTCGCTTGTCTCCTTTCATTCAACAAATATTTATCAAGCACCAAATCTGTACTAGCCCCTGTGCTAGGTATTAGAGCTATAATGGTGAACACGTAGGCATGGGCCCTGCCCTCACTCAGAGAACTTATAGTTTAGTAGAAAGACAGGAAAGTAAACGAACAGTTACAACAAAACCTGTAATGAAGGCTCTGACAAGGAAGGTATAGGCTCGTGTGGAGGCATGGAGGAAGGGCACCTGACCCAGACTTGGTCTGGAAAGGCCTCCTGGAGATATGTTCTGGCTTCACCACTCCTAATGGTTAACTTAACTACCAATGCCTTAGTTTCCTCACCTAAAAAATGACGGGATTGCTACAGAGGGAACTTGCTATCAAAATTACAAATGAATTTCCATTGACCTGGCAATCCTACCATTGGGAATTGGTCCTATAAATAATATCAGCATACAGAGGAAATAATGCACTTACAAGGTTATTCACTTACGGCACTGTTTATGATACCAAAGATTGGCTGTCATAAATCATAAATCATTCCCCTACAGAGGGTGGTTTCAGAAGCTATGATGCAGCATATAATAGACTAGTAGGCATTGTGAAAATAAAAAAGAAAGAGGGAGCTACATAGTGGTATGAAAAGATTGCCAAGATGCATTGTTAAGTAAAAACACTGAGACGCAGAGTAGTGTATATAGTATGCCACCTTCTGTGGAAGGAAGAGAATAAATGAGAATACATACTCGTATTTGCATAAAGAAATCCTGGAAAGAGACATAAGAAACTAATAAAAGTGACTGCCTATAGAGAGAACTGGAAAGGGAATAGAGTAGAAGGAGATGGGATAGGAGTGAGATTTTTTTCAATGTACATCTTTTAAATATTTTTGAGTTATATAAAAATATTATCTAACTATTTAATTTTAGGGTGGAACTAGATAGTTTGTGAAGCTCTCCCATTCTTAACATTCTATAATTATATAACAATCCATATTTAACTTGTAATAATACAGTCAAATATTCATCAGCTTCTTTGTCTATTTGAAAAATGCTTAGTTTATAATTTTTAAAAATGCCATACTTATGTCAGAACAATATGAATATATTAAAAACACTTCTTCAGCAAACTCAATCATTGCCATCCACTATATTTACTTTTTAAATCCCTCTAAATTTATTAAAATCCAATAAAGATGTATTGAGTACCTACTCTGGGCCAGACACAGCAATGAACATGACCAAAAAGGTCTCTGAAGAAAGCATTTATTGTAGTGACCACAAATCATCCTTATTACAGATGTTTATAATGAATTTAAATATAATCATCTCTCTCTACATATAGATATTTGTGTTATTTTTAATTTTTTATTAATGTTTTGATAGAAAACTTTGTATAACATCTGATTTAAATGTTTTAAATTAAATTTGGGGAGGGGTCAGTCCATTGTTCTGATAAGCCAACCTAGACCTGCCCTGAACAGGCTACAAAACACTCCTGGCTATTTCAATGTGTTCTTCAGCCTGTCTCACGACAGACGAGAATTTGGTTATCATTTCCTATATCACCCCTTAGCCTGGCTTCCCATATACTATCTGTACTACCAATCTCTCGGCAATGTTAATGTGTGATTCTCATGTTTGGTCCAGATATTTCACAAGGTAGTCTGTACTTTTGTCTTAACTATTATAACAATTGATTTCTTATCTGTTTTCCTCATATACTGTGAATACTGTGAGGACTCAGCCCCAATCTTATTCAAAGCCTGAGATATACATAGGAGATGTTCAATAATCATTTGCTGAATAGATTTAAAAATGAACAAGTAAACAAACAATGGAATAATTAATTCATGACAAAACTAAATTCGGGCTAAATTAAAAAGTTGTAAAGGAACCAAGAAACCATAAAGAAATTAATGTTCTATCTTTATTCCTATTTCATGTATGCATATAGCTGGCTCTCAGTCCCAAAGGCAAGGTATGGCCATGCAAGGAATAAAGACTGCAGAGTGCTGACATGCTGATGACGTGCTGTCTTTACCCAAAAAAGGCAAGCGTCTCAGCTAAGATGGGAGTGACTGGTATGGTACAGTAAAGACTACTGAATTTGAAATAAAAAGACCTAAGTTCAGATCCCACTTTCCTACTTAACTAGCTATGAGACTCTGAGCAAGTTGTTTAACCTTTCTCAGCCTCCCCTGAGCCTTTCCTTCTCTGAAAATCGCAAAAATAAACCCCCAAAACAGAAAACAAAACAACCCAAAACCAAAACAAAACAAATCTGTCCTGCCTACCACATGGGTTTTTGGAATGAGCATAAAAAATACTCTTTGTGAAAGAGTTCTGTGATAGTAAAGTGGCATACAAATTTAAAGAACAGAAATGATTACTCTTCAAAGCTGGATCAAGATAATTTAAAATAATGATTAAAATTCAATGAGACCAATGTAATAGGGGAAAATTATTTTACCTAAAGTGTAAGTCCCTCAGAAGCTACCTTTTAATAATTTGACAGTAATCATAATAATAATCTGAAGATAACACCAGCAAAAGGACAGTGATCCTATATAGACAGCATACTCAGTGCTATGAGCCCAGGGACAGTCAGATGCTGAGAATATGAAGACAAAGAAAGATCCTATGATCTTGACCCTATAAGAGCTCACAGTCCAGTGAGGATGGCAGGAATAAGTACAAATGAATGACCAGGGGTGTGTGTGTGTGTGTGTGTGTGAGACAGAGAGAGAGAGAGAGACATAGAGATGAAGGGAGGGAGGAATTGGATATATTAAGATTAATTGATTAGGTACAAAATACTATCAAAGAATTAAGAACCATGCTATGCTATTCTTCAACCAGGCTTCTGTTTCAAAGCATCCTGGGGTGCTGTGAAGATTCCTGGGCCCAGCCCATGGTATACCTCTCTCTTTATTTAGAACTTCTATAATTTCTCTCAGCAATATTTTACAAATTTCATTGTAGAGCTCCTCTATATCTTCAAATAAATGTGTTCATATTTTATGCTTTTTTATGCTGTTGTAAATGGTATTGTTTTTTCTGTTTATATATGCTTTTCCAGTTTTTCTGTTAGTATACAGAAATACTATAAATCATTTTTATTACTACCCTTGTATCCTGTGCCCTTGCTAAATTCACTCTTTGTCATAGTAGTCTTTTTGTATATTTCTCTAGATCTTGTACATACAATTACAGTGTCTGCAAACAAAGACAGTGGTACTTCTTCTTTTCCTCCAATCATCATGTCTTTTATTTATTTTTCTTGTCTTATGGCATCGATTACAAAGTTGAATAGAAAAGTCATGAGAGTGTATGAACATCCTTGCCTTTTTCCTGACTTACTTGGTCATGATATATTATTATTGTTACCAGCTTTTAAAAAATAATAATCAGTTTTGTTTTCTAGTATTTTGCTAAAGCTTTCTGTATCTATGTCCTCATTCATGAGAGATAATGGTTTGTAATTTTCTTGCAATATCCTAACATCCTAGACAGATTTTGGTATGAAGAGTTATTCTCACCTCATAACAACTATTGAGGTTCTATTGAACTACCTTGATAGAATGAAATTCATAGCTGATTTTAGTAACATGCAGACTAAAAATACCAAGCCTAGGGAATGGCTGTTACATTTTATGTATAAGGTAATTTAAGAAATTATTACATATGCACATTATATGCAAAGTATTTGACAAAATATTTTTTCCCAAGTATGCATAAGGAAGAAACTAAGCCGTATTTCTCTTTAGCTTCATAGTTCCTAGTTCTAATCACTTACCCTCATAGACAAGGAAGAAAGGTTTGTGTTTATTTACCTTTTATATCTTTATAGTTCTCTGAGACTCAGAAAGAAAACTTCTCCAAGTTTATGAATATTTTCAGTTCAAGTACAATTCTCCCGTATTCTCTTGATATTCATTTCAGATTCAGCAAAGTCTAAAGCTGGAAAGAGCTTTGGAGATCACCAACTTAACATCTTCAGTATTTTAAAGATGGATGAATAGGTCAAGGTGAGAAATGAATTGTCCAATGTCATCTAGCTCTTTGATATCACAGGCAGGGATGAAACTACTCCTTACCAACCCTATAATAAAAATGGTCTACTCTCCTCATCCCCCACATTCTTTCCTGATATGTCCTATGCAAGTGCAACAAAAGATACTTTGAAACTGTGAGCTAGTAATACCTATGTATCACCTATTCATCTGATTAAAAGACTCTCTATTAAAGGAGTTTGTATTTTTTTTCACACCATTTAAAATCAAGGACAGTACTGATTGGCATAAGGCCCCTTTTTAATTGTTTCAGGACTAGAAAACAAAAGGTTCTGATGGATATTAAAGCCAATGTGAAAACAAATTGACTTTCCTATCGTTATAGAAAATCTGAAATTAAAAACTTCAATTTATAAGGTCAGTATAAACAGGTAAAAAATATGTTGTTAAGGCTTAGGTATTGGGAAAATAACATTATCATTAAGGTAGATGAAAAAACACTGATATCCAATATTTCTATAGCACTTGGCAGTTAAGAAAATATTTTTCGTAGAGCTCATTTGATTCTCCCAAAATGTAGAAAAATAGAAAAATAAATAATGTATCTTAATTTTCAAAGTGAGAAAACTGGTTCAGAAAGTTAATTTACTCAAGTTTACACTAACAGCAAATGGCAGATCTGGAACTTGAACCCTTGTGCTCTAATTCCAGAGAACAAAATAACTCTAATAAGCTCTGGGCCCTTGGGTTGGCTATACATAAAATTTACACACGAATATGTCCAGAGGTAAACCAGAAGACATTTCTATCGTAAGAAATAGAGATTTTAAAGAAGTATAATCCCTGTGGAATGGCCCTAAGCTACAAATATATCTATCTATTTCAAATTCAAATTAAATATTCCGATAGTTGATATCTACAGGAAAGAAAATAAGAACATGAAAACAACAGCTAGAATAGAAACTACAAGAGATAATTTACCTTTCTTAAAGACCTACATCCTTTGTGCCAAATATAAGCACTCCGTCATTTGGCTATGTCATGATTACTACCTTTTACTCATGTACTAGGAGTTAAGAAGTTAAAAGCATAATACCTGTTAACAAAGACAGGTAAAAATATTCTAAGATTAATCTGAACACTGGAAATGGAGAAATTCTGACTAATGTATTATATCTGTGTCTCTGCCAACTTGTCTGAGGACACAGAAGACTGTCAGAATAATCTAAATAATAATCATCTAAATAATATAAATAAATCCTAAATATTTCTATAAAACATTTGTAGTTCATAAAACACACACAGAAAAAAAAAAAAAAACACCACAGGATAACTGCTAGTAATTCCAAAACAAACATTAATCACATTGAAGGTAATTTATGGAGACTAAATTTTTTAACACCATATTTAACTTTACTGCACTGAATACAAAATCAGAACCATTCTGCCATTATGTAACTAGTAGAGTATTAAGCCTTCTTAGTCATAAGATTTGAAATCAGAGGACCTTTATTGAAGTAGCTGAGCTAACAACACTGGTTTATAAGCCTGGGCAAGTTACTTAAAGTGCACAAAATGTTTCCTCATCTATTAGATGTAGATATTCAAAATATCATTTTTTTCTTGTCAGGTTATCATAACTTCAAAAGTAATTATGCATTCCATCATCTATTACAATGCCTAGAAATCTATCACTTGGGATCTGGCCAAAAATCTGACTGTGAAGAAAAGAAAGAAAATGAGGTCCTAAAGTTGTATTTTAAAATCACTTAGCAAACTGTCCTCAAGACTTCCAGCATCTAGACTAGTGCTGGCTGAGAAAGAGATGGCCAAGATGTATTTGTTAAATGGAAAAATGAGCTGGTTCATAGTGATTTTCACTTTTGAATTGCAATATTTGTTACTCTTCCATAGGTTTGCCTTTCTGCACTTTATTTCTGTAGGTACAATGTCTATGGATGTTGGTTTGATCACAGCCATCCAAGCCTTGTGTAAACAATGGGTAGTCAATATATTCATGTCACAGGAATGAAGGAGAGATCTTTCCTCACTGGATCACGGACACCTGGGGCCAGTGGAGTTCTTAAAAATCAAGTAATATGAAATGACATTTTGACTATTAAACCCTAAATGCACTAATTTTATAATATCTTTTGATAAGTTATGGGCCAGGCACTGTTTTAGAGACTTAGGATACAATGGTAAATAAAAGAGGTTGCCTCTCCTCTTAGCGCTCAAATTTGTCACATCAAGGCAGGTACACACACAGATGAACACAGCCTGCTAGTGGTTATAGAATCCCTACAATATATGTATTGAGATAACAGTGGGTACAAAGATTGCTTTTCCAATTGGCCCTCAAGATCCAAATGGATTAGGAATGAAAATATTTGTTGCTTTAAAGCAGCAGCTTACAACCTTAGAAATACATTGAAATCACTGGAGAGCTTTAAAAACTATAGATGCCTTGGTCCCCTCCCCAGAGATTCTCATTTAATTGATCTGGGGTACAGCCTAGATTCGGAGCTTTTAAAGATCCCCAGGTACGGCCATGGTTGGGCATCACTGGCTTAAAGCAGCTCAGAGTTTCCTAAATAACCACCTTGTCCTACAAAAGTCTCCTCACCTGGGAGAACAGAATAACTGCAGAAGCCCAAGGGCCATTTTTGTTCACACGTATAGCTCCAGAGCAGTCAGCTTTAAGCCATAGGGTCAGGCAGGAGATTCTAAGAGTAAGTTTTAAGGGAATCACTGGAGTTGTAAAGAAAACTATGGCAGTCACCACCTTATGCACCCAAATGGCAAATGTCAGGAGAAAACAGTCACTTAGGATCCTAAACATCTAGATGAGGACAAGCTGAAAGAAAACAAACCAAAAAGAGAATATTTTAAGTACTAGTGATTAATTATAGATACATACTTGTTTTCTGAGAAATCTTAAACACTTTTTACTGTAGAATTGTAAAAAAAAAATAAGGAAATACAAATAAAGGGAAAATATCACCATAATCTATGACATCTATATATGTAAGTCATACTTCTTTCCTGTGTTTGTCTATATATACATATAAACAAAATTTAGAGATTCATGCTACAAATTCTGTTTTGTAGTGGACTATTTTCAGTAAACAAGATATTGTGATGGAGACTTCTGGTTGAGATTACAGATTAAACTGCAGAAAGCATGACTGATTTCTTAGAAACAAAACCTCAGTCAGGTATGATGGCTTATGCCTGTAATCCCAGCACTTTGAGAGGCCAAGGTGAGCACTTGATGTCAGAAGTTCCAGACCAGCCTGGCCAACATGGTGAACCCTGTCTCTATTAAAAATACAAAAACTAGCCACACGTGGTGGTGCATGCCTGTAATCCCAGCTACTCAGAAAGCTGAGGCAGGAGAATTGCTTGAATCTGGGAGGCGGAGGTTGCGGTAAGTCGAGATCATGCCACTGCACTCCAGTCTGGGCGACAGAGTGAGACTCTGCCTAAAAAAAAAAAAACAAAAAAAAAACCACAAAAAAAACCCTCATATTGAGGAAGCCCCCAAAGGTAAAATAGGGGTATTGGCAGTTGCAGTGAGAAGCAAGGCTAAAAAAGAGGAGTAAATATCTGTATAAGCTTGCAAAGCAGTGAGAACCCCTTCTACAACAGAGGGCCCAGAAGCTTCATTTTCTCATTAGCTTCAGCCTCCAGCAATTCATCAAAATTTCTAGTCTTCCTACAAGGATGTAGTGGCTTCTGCCTCAGGTAAGCAAATGCTGACATCACAGGACTCACAGAGGGCTCTTGTCTCCATCCACGTCTCAGGATAGCTGTTTGCTCTGTTGCCTTAGTTCTCTGATGAGTCCATGAAAATCTGTCTGTCCAGCTTTTTTCTTGTGGTAAAAATGGGACCTACATCATTCCAGCTCTTCAGATCACAGAGCTGAAACCAGAAATTCACTCCTTGGCCACCAGGAGCCAAACCTTTTATGTTCTTATACCCCACATCCATCCCCAGATATGAGACCAAAAATTTATTTTCTAGAGAAACTGAAAACTCCTCCAGAAATGACCGACTGATGCCGGCAATTGAAGATCTCTCAATAAAGAAGACAGCTCACTCCTGGTCTTCTCATAGTTAAACTTGTTAATTGAGGGCTTAACTATGAGAAGACCAGGAGTGCTAATTAAGATTTGCTTAGACTGATATTAAAATTAATTTTGCATTGCCAGAACAAAAATAGATTAGGAGATTGGTCAAGTATGGTGGCAAATGAGAGGAAAACCAAGACGAGATAAATGTTTCTTTTTTCCTAAGTTAGAAAGTAGGTGATTAGAAGTGGACTATACAGATATTTTGAAGATACATGAAGCAACGGGAAACAATTCAAGAAACTAAATTAGAAACAGAAGATGTACTGGTGATTTTGAAGAGCACTGTCATGCTTATGTGAAGAATTTTTGAAATTATTAACTTGAAGGGAAGGAAAAGTGCATCTTAAATAAGTCCTTACATTGTTATTTCTGTCCAGGTGCAGTTTTACAATAGTCAAATAAAAGAATCGTAAGACTAGAAAAATAGATAAGGCCATATTTCAATATTCTCCTTCCTTCAGGCAAAAGAAGACCTCAATCAGCTCATGAAAGTAACTATTTGCCATGTTAGACTCAAAACTTTTTTCAATCCTCAAACAGGTATTCACATGCATTGAACAAGCATTTATGCAAAAACTTGTCCATCTGTAAAGTAAAACCTGTAAATTCCCCCAAGATGGCAGCATGTTTACTTTGGGGTCTAAATTAATTCACTGTGGTTAATAAGCAAGTAATAAAATAAAATTAATTAGAAAGGAAAAAAGACTGTTCTATGAATGCAAAGACAAATTATTTATCTTTTAAAGCCCAAGTTAAATTTTCTTTGTACTTGGAGATTGTGTAAATGTTTTAGTACACTGGGTCATATACAAATCAGCATATTCTTGGCTATGAGCTTTTCACAGATAAATTCAAATTCTTCCTTCTATTTGTCTAAGCTCTAAATTCTATTTTTTCTGCACTTGGGCATATCCTGTCTACAAATTACAGACGGACAAGTTCATTTGAAAATTGACTAATTAAAATATATTGATCATAAAATATGTACTGTTATCTTTTTTCCTTAACACATCCTAAAGCTAATCTTAGCTGAAAATGTGTAAGTACTTATCCCTGTACAGCATAAGACAAGAATATAATTCAATGAAACCTTTACAAAATGTCAGATTAATTACATTTTTTCAGTGCAGATGGATTTAAGGAAATCATCTCTGAAAACAGTACTTCATTTAAAGTAAAATAAAGACATAATCTTCTCTGATAAGTCAATGTGTAGGAGATGCCAAAATATTAAAACTACCATATATTAAAATACTTTGGTATGAATTTTTCAAATAAATACAAGTAGCGTATGATGATCCTGAGGCAATACCCTAGAAACACTAAAGTTTTTATGGGTAGCACAATATGAAGGATCAATTGCATAACACACAAGAAACAAACTAAATCATGTATGGCTAACTCTTAAATTTCAGAGAGGTCATTAGTATATAACAAATAATGTGTTAAATATTCATTCCTTTGACAAATATTCATTCCTTTATCATCTACAACATATAAGTATTCAAATATTTCTGTAACTCTGAACATTAAGTTAATATGAAGTTGACCACACAGGCAAATTTTACGTCTCCCTCCACACAGGTCAGCATGACATTTCTCTAAAATGACTTCTTTATGAGGTTTTGAAATTCAGTGCCATAAAAGTCAGATGAATAAATCACTTCTGAAGAATACATTTGTAATGTACCATTCATTGTGCAATGACCTCATGTTTTGGTGGACTTAAAAGATTTACTGCTACTTGAGTTAAACATTAACAGAGACAAAATATTTATCTCTTTCTCTAATAAAGCTTAATATGTACCTTAAAACAATTTACATTTATGTATTTGTTAACACATAATGTACAAGCAATGTTCTATTCGTCCCCAACTGAAATTTGTTATTTAAAACCTTTCCTATGTCATGTCTAACTAAAACTGGCATTTTAAAGCTGCATTCAAGTTAGAAAATGCACAAAATAGAGAAGTTAAAAAGTATAAAACTGGATAGTAATGTCTGCCTTTTATTGCTTCTAGTACTGTTACCCTTCATTCTGTAAGAGCTATCTTCTTTTTGCTTTTTTAAAGCCAAAATAAAGAAGCTAATTTTGTTTACTTCTAATACTTCACTAAGTAAAATGACACTGGGAATGCCTGAATACACATTCTATCTTTTAAAATAAATCACATAGGTCCGTCAAAAATGTAGACACTCAAGGTTACCTTAAGTTCCTCTCATTTTCATGGTTTCCTAGTAGACTCTGAGAAGGCAGAAGGGATCCTCAGGCCAAGTTTTCTCATGGCCCCTAAACTACTGTCTAGAACTGTCAGAGTCTATACTTGGCTCCCTGGATTCCTTCAATGGATCAAACCTCCAGGATTACCCTTTCCAGAAACAGATGACAATGCTAAAACACAAAAGGCATCAACACTATCTCTTCAGGAAACTACCCAAAATGAAGACACCCAAGGGCACTTGTACGACAAACATTTTTTCTTCCAATACCCCCTGGCCTCCCTCAATAACCATAACCCTAGAAAAGAGGAAAGTAATTGATCCATAGATTCCATTCAAGTTCTGCTTTCAAACACAACTCAACACACACATACAAAGAGGTGACCAAATTTTATCTATAAGCTTCTATAATAAATGACTTTCACATTTTCTTCTGGAAAAATGCCCTATCTGCCTTTACCACTCATATCCCTGAGGTGTCCTATGCACACTGCCTCACCAAACGACACCTCTCCCTTCCAAGCCCAGCTATGATTTCTCTCAATGCACTCTTCAGAGGCCTTTCCAGGCCTGTTATTCTAATCAACTTAGTAGTTCCTACTACTTTTCTACCTTTAGACCCTCTTTGAGTCCTTAGTACAAGCGTAAAAATCCTGTATGGTTACTGCTGTCTCTCTATCATCCATGTGTACAACAGGAACTATCATAACCCTGGAGTGAAAAGGAAAAGAGCCATGCTACCTGTCAAGGGCATCAGACTACATAGAGTAGTCTGCTGTGCATCACAAGAAAGGGCAGGACACCTTTAAGGTAACCAAAATTCATGGTTAGAACCAAGTGTATGATATCAAAATGTTACTAAGATTAGGTAGGTTTGCCTTCTTCATTATTAATTCACAGAAAGGGAAGGTGGGCTATGTGTTTTATTCTCTTTCTGATTGTCCTTACTACCTACCTAACACAGGTCACTGCACTCAATACATACAGATCACCAAATGACCAAATATATAATATAAGTAAAGAAACATCATCTATTTCAAAGATGGCCACTTGCTGGGACAAAGACAAGAGTCAGATGTCTAGTTACTCACAGGCCAAATCAGACCTCAGGAACATAAACACTGCTAGGTAAAGTTGTATTAATCAGTCTCCCAGGGACAATGATAGTACATATACAGCAGCAATAACATCAATTGGTTCAGTAAAAATAAGAGGCCAGAACATGTCCCAAGAAAAAGGGAGGGCTGGTTAGGACTAGAAGCATAAGGAGAGTAGGAAATAGAAAATATTTAATAGTTATTAAAGCAAATGTGCTAAAGAATTGATAAGAAATTACTGTTAAGTCATATAAAAGGCCCAAAATAAAATCAGAATCACAAATTTATAGTGGGCCAAAACAGTCTGGTTCTAGGGATTGCTTCTAAAATGTTCCAACATCAGATTGCAAAAAGGGAGAAAGCATGCAGTGACTACCACAGTGGACAAAGAACATGATTAGGAGGGCTAAGAAGGTGGTACTGAAGCAGCAAGTCTTTGAGACAAGGCCAAGCATGTAATCAGCAGAGTCTAAGAGTGAATGACTAAAGGCACAGATCCAGCTCCACAGATGTGGAGGACTGGAAGAGACAGAAGTTCAGGGCTTGGTAAGTAGAGAAGGAGAGTACTGATATTTTAGAAACAGAGCAGTAATGATGAAGTACAAGGTGCAGCAAAAAGGAAAGGTGGGGAGCAGAGATGGAGCTGGAAAGATTCTAACAGGCTGAAGAAGGATGAATGGATCATCATCTTACATGCCAGAATTGGGGAGGATGATGGCAGAGGATGGGAAGAAGATATGACCCAGGTATTAAAGTTGTCTAGCAAAGTGGGAATGAGTCTAGGGTTGACAGAGTCAGCAATGATTATTGAAAAGGGTGGTACATGTGGACAAATTATGGGTTTTAATATTTTCACAATGTATCAGGAGAAGTGAGAAAACGTGAGGCCTCCACAGAAATGAATAAAATCAATTTTCACTAAAGATAAGAGGCAGCAGAAAAATTACTTACAAATGAGGGAATTACATCTCCGGATGAAAGAACACTATTTCTGGTTACTATTATGTTGAATGAATTAATTAAGCATAGAGTCTGCTAGTAAAATACTCTGAAAACCTTTAAACTAAGGAACCATAAAAATAGCAACCATCAAATACCTAAACTGTGATCATTATCTGAGGACTTATATGCCAAGCACTGTGGGAAGTGCTTTGCAGGCATTATTTTATTTCATCCTTACAACCTACACTATGAGACAGGTATTATATTCATTTTAGAGAAGAGGATACAAAGGTATAAATAAGTTAAATAACTTGCCTAAGGTCAGAGTCAGTGACAAAGCTGGGACAGGAACTCAAGCGTAACTCATAGCCCTTGCTATTCTTAAGCACCAACAGAATCCAGATAACATAAAGTATTGTCTTTTCCAATATTTCTGTTCTTCTTTTTATCTTTAAAAGCTATGAAATACCAATGCTCAACTACATCAGACAACTAATACCACAAAACTATTTGCTTTATACTGAGAATGCACTGTAGAGTCTTCCTTGAAATGCAATACTTTTAACCTAAAACTGAAAAATATATCATGCTACAAAATAATTGCTCTTCATTTTCAGGTTACTGATATCAGGGTGAACGGCTTGTTCTTCTGTGCATGGTTGTTTTTTCCCCCCATAGCAATATGCCATTGTCACATCATGAAATCTTAGGCAGCTACTATTGCTTACTTTCAATATGTTTCCTTACTTTCAAGGAAAACAACTAAGTTGTCTCCACTTCATTACTAATAATTAATCCTAAAAAGCACAAAATATATTGGACATTATTACTTTAATTTTTATGTATAGTAGATAATTGTTTTTGTTTAAAACTGCATGTAAAAACATCTTTAGAACATTTGATAAAATATATCCCCATGCCTCTTCATTAGCTGTATCATGTCCACACCTAGAGAATGAGGCAGGTTTGACCTTCTGAAAGGTAATGGGTCTAAAACAAACTAAAGAAATCATGGGCCTCTTCTCATTCGGCTTAAAATATTTATGGTCATTTCTGCTCAACAACCTAAATTCTTTTAGGGCTGAAGTGAGGGAAACAGTAGGAAAGGAAGCGGGAGTAGCATAACATTAAGAAACGCTGAGAGGGGCCCAATGTGAATTAAGCTAGTGGAAATACAGACTCTTAAGATGTGCTAAAGCCTGATAACCACCTTTAGTGTTTTCAAATCCACGGTTCCCGTGCATTAATCTTATTCAGTGGTGATGTCTGCAATGTTAAAGTTGCCACAAGATACACTGAAAGCAACATTTTCTGTACTAAGTAATCTGATTCACAGAAAGCATCTTCTCAACACAGTGGACCTTGCCTGGTCTTAGGTAGAGATTGGGAATCAGGTAAGTATGGCTCTAGCCTGCCTACAACAATTGCCTGCAACACAGAGTTGGTTAAATTCCTTTTCCTAGAAAAGCAGCACCTCCTGCTTGCCCTGTATATCTTAAAGGGCTGTGAGGAGAAGCACATGCAGGCGCTTTGCCCTGGGGAGTTACATGTAGAAGCAACTCTATGGAAGCAGGCACTCTGACCAGCCTGAGAATATGTGGCTGCACGATGTTTTCCTGCCCTCCTCTCCGCAACTATAGGAAGATTGTTTTGTAGGCTCATTATTGCTTCACCAACTGCTAGGAAGGAAATATTTCTACGCAATAAAAATTCTTTTGGTGTTTTTTACTCCCTTCTCATCCATGCAAAACAGGAAAGCATGACACATTGCCTTTTATGGTAACAAAAGATCCAGACGAAGGTTCTTAATGTTCTTAGACAATTGCACTCACATTATTACCATAACACTTTCCTAACTTAACACTGTTTGAATAGGAAAAAAGATGCCTTACATGCTCCAAGCTTAATATATCTCCAGGGAAGATATATCCTGAAAAATGTTTACTAAATCAAGTCACAGATTAATTAAATAGGGAGTTCACTGAAATAATAAAATTAATATGCTTGCAGATGGCTACTTAAAAAATGCCAAGGTAACTGTAAGTGGTTTTAAAAGCAGTTTTCTTTTCTCTTTCAAATATTTGAACCATGCTCTTAACAATGTAGTCTACAGAACCCAGACAGTGTAAGGGCACAGACTGGTCTCAGAATTCTAACAGGATTACTGGTTTTATTTACATGTTGTTTAACAGCCATCACCAGAAAAAGCCATCATCAGACTAGTAGCTCATCTCAAGAAGAACCTACCATCTCTCTTATTATATCTAGAGATTTTTAAGGCAGATAGTCTATAAATTTTTTTGCCTATCCAGGTAGTCTACTCGATAGACAAATTTTGGTACTAAAATAACCACTCTCTCCTTCTCTTTTCAATGTTCCGATTACATACACTGTATCTGTTTTCATTTAAGGATACACATGTCCTTAATACTTTTTCTAAAATGCTGGATGGTACAGTTATTTTTAAATGAGTATCACAGAATTTTAAGGCTGAACCTCAGAGATTATCTAGTCCACTTCTGAAATTAAAGATAAGACTGAAGCTCAGAGAGGTTTCTTAACTTCCCCCAGAGTCACATCATTAATTAAAGACAAATATGATAAAGAGTGCCCAATTTAACTACTTTAAAAAATCTAATCTAAAAATCTGAATGTACAAATATTATTCTTTGTATAGAAGGACTGGCTGAAAGGTTTCTTAAATAATGAGCTCCTATAAGAATTCTTTTTAAGAATTCACTATTCAAAACAGTGTATACTAAACTTGCAGAAATAGATCTACAGTATAATGTTTACTATGAGCCTAGATTTGTAATTTATTTTTTAGGTAACATACTTTTTAAATGGTATAAAATAACTTTTATTGTTAATGCAACTACAAATAAAATATTAAGATAATTCTGGCTTTTTCAAAGAGTTGATGTGAAAACATAAACACTAACAGTTTTCTTGCTAATGTCTATGACACTGTCTCAATCAGTAAAATACAATCCACCCACCTTTACTTCAAATTAAAGGTGATGCTTACATTTACAGAGAATTATGTTCCTTAATAAGCACTATAAATCCAAACAATGCAGTTAGACTGGATTTCCCATGAAAAGAAGTATGAAAGTAAGGTACCTGACCAAAGGCATACAGTTCAATTATATTTCAAAAAATATACAATGATCAGACCTTACCAACAGTGAAATAATATGCTTATTTACTGCGATTCAAAAATTAGTTTAAAACTTTTCTTTAGTAAGCTATATTTATTAATAAAGGAAGCAAAAATTTTTTATTTTACCTCTAATTCCTGCTTCACTTGTACTACAACGAAAAGAAAACAAATAAACATTGTCATTGGACTAATCGAATTCTGAAGACTTTCTCTAGAAATATGTGTAAGAGTTTAGTTTTTTCCCTTAGATGACACAGTACAGTCACTGATACAATGAATACCAATCTAGCCACCACGCAGATAAAGAAACATAACATGAAATACAAAGGAAGGGCCTGCATAGCCCCTTAGTTTTCTCATCCCGTTACCTACTACCCCTGCCAGGTATCCACTATTCTGAAATTTCTGTTTTGAGGAAACTCTGGCACACTTAATGATTCTTGAGAAATGATTTTATTGCCATTTTTTCTTTCTGCAAATTTTTCTATGTACATTTAGAACATAAGTTGCTAAAGAAGTTGTATCAGTATTTCCCAATTTCTTTGAGAGTATGTATTGATTTGTATGTTCAGCTGACATAACAATGAGAGTTGAAAAATTGGTTCATGCTGGAAATATGATTAACCATAGATAAATCTAAAGGAGAACCACTTGTTTAATGATTAACAAAGGAAGGACAAAGGACGGAGGAAGGGAGAAAGGAAGGGTGACCATTCCAATGGATATAAGAAATGCCTTCATGCTAAACCCTTTCAAGTTTATAGTTCCACCTCAGTCTCTCTTCTGAATGCCATATTTGCATATTCTAGCTACTGGACATCTCCACCTAGATGTCTGAAAGACAATTCCAAATCAACAGTGCCAAATTATTATAGAAATCTTGATCAACACCCTAATGTGCTCACTCCTACCCAAACGTATACCCCACCCTAATCCCCATACTCCCATCTAAAGACAACAGTTCTTCCTTATCCATGGGAAATACGTCCAAGACCCCCCAGCGAATGTCTAAAACCATGGATAGCATCAAACCCCCTTTATACTATGCAAAAAATTCATTTTCCTTCTTCATGATTTCATGGATAGATGATTCATTCTTACTGTAAAGCTTAGCAATCTCAGCATAGGGTTTTTTCTCTCATTATAAATTCTAGAACTTTCACCTTTTCACTTAAAGGAAGTACTTTACGGCTTCTCTTTGGCATGTCTGAATTGCCAGCATCCCTACTCTTGCACTTTGGGGCCATATTAAATAAAATAAGGGTCATCTTAACTCAAGCACTGCGGTATCAGCAACAGCAGATCTGATATTGGTTATACCAGACATCCATAATGAGATATGACATAACCAATATCAGATATGCTAATTGGCTACTAAGTGACATAAGGGCATATAGTGTACACAGCTAAAGCAAGGTGGCTTGTACATTGTGGAGATGCTGGACAAAAGGACAATTCACATCCTGGGTGGGACAGAGTGGGACATCATGAGACTTCATCATACTACTCAGAAGAATACAAACTTTAAAATGTATAAATTATTAAGTTCTGGAATCTTCCATTTAATTTCGTCATACTACAGTTGACCCAGGTAACTGAAATCCCAGAAAGTGGAAAAGAGGATGGAAGTACTACTGTAAATGGCATAACCATCTACCCAGTTACTCAAGCCAGAAACCAAGTGGTCATCCTTGATTCCTCTCTGTTGGTATTTAATTTTCTTAATATAATCATGAATTTTATGAAAACTATGTTCAACATTGTCCTGTCTTTTCAAGATACTGGCACTCTAGAGAATTAAGAAAAGGAAGTCTGATAACATGATATAGTGTTTTTGATGTAATTCCTGAGAATTTTCTTTGGAGTGGAGTTGAGGAAGTGAGAGGGAGGTTGGGAAAGAAATTAGAGAGATGATTAAACATGGTATTGCTGGAAATTCTGGGTGTCACAACAACCTACAATGAAGAATATTTGTTTTCCTCTCCCCACAAAAAGAAACCCTAACTTTAATCTTTCTCTAAAATAGTATTTATTTGGGTTTAAATTATCTCAAAAACAACAGCCTTTATCCTTAGAAGTTCTAGAATCTTATGAGAAGTTTTTTGTGAAATAAACAGTTCCTCTGTACACTACCTCTTCTGGAGTCTGTAATCAAGGATAATTATACTATGGAATAAAAGCCAAAAGTTAATACAATTTTAATAGCAGCTTATACACTCCATAAAACTATTTTAAATTCATAAAACATATAGGAACAAAATGCAATAGTCTTCTCTTAAAACTTTAGTTCTTAAAAAGGAAAAACTTTATTTAAATATGCTATAAGAAGATATTCAAATATAGCAGGTTGTGCTTACTGTTACAAACATTTACATACTTTTATAACTAATTTGTCTCTCCATTCTTATTAATTATTAATTACATTTAATACTACTGTTAGAAGTAGTCAAAGCTCTGGGTAATTTCAGTGTTTGCCTCTAAAACTTAAGGCTAAAAAGGCCTGTCAGCCTCTAAAATTGAAGGACAGTAGCATTTCAGAGAATATTTACAGATTTTCTAAGTCATTTACTCCTACTGCCAATTTCTAATTAATGAAAGAATATATCAAGTTGATAAAACCTTGCTTAGCACCTAAATTAGGCAATGATACACAGACGAATAAGGCATGGACCCTGTCCTTACCTTCATACAAAGTAAAAAGAGAAAATTGGGATGATAAAACTTTCTATTAAAAATGTTCACTGGACATGATTGTATATTTAGAAGACCCCATTGTTTCAGTCCAAAATCACACACATTTTTAAAAGTGGAAGAGGAGGGCAGGAGACAAGGTCAGAGTGATGCAGTATGAGGGCTTAGCCTGCCCCTGCTGGCTTGGAAGACAGAGAAAGAAGCACTGAGCCAAGGAAGGCAGCAATCTCTGGAAGCTGGAAAAGGCAAGAAGTGGGTTCTCCCCTAGAGCCTCCAGGAGGAAATGCAGCCTGCTGACACCTTGATCTTAGCTAGTGAGGCCCAGTTTGACTTCAGATGTACAGAATGTAAGATAATAAATCTGTATTGTTTTACACCACTAGGTTTGTGGTAATTTGTCACAGCAGGAGTTGGGAATGAATCTAAGCCCTGCCTAAAGTGGGAGAGGGGAAAGATGCTGGTAGCCACACCATCATCTCTAGCAAAAACATCTCTGAGCACCTGCCAGATAGAAGGTGATGTGCTGGGGGCTGGTCCTTGCCCTTCATAAGTCCAGGAGGACAGGGTGTGAGTTAGGTGCTTAGCAAGGGTCTGGAGTTCCCAGGATGGAGCCTACCCAGCCTCTGTCACATCATACTTGGGTCAACTGGGAAAGTTATTTAATTTCTGAACTCCCATTTCCTTAGATTACAATGGATATAATAGTGTCAGGGTTGATGTGAGGAATGAATGAGTTAATATTTGCAAAACACATCATAATGCCTGGCAGGAAGAAAAGGCCATCTATGTGTTAGTTACTGTTTATCATCCTTGCTGTTATTGCTATTACTGAACTTTCAGGGAAGATTTCAGGAACAAAGTGGGCATCAAGGAAGAAAAGTTAGAGAGGATAATAAAAATAGCTAATAGTTATGAAGCGCTTCCGATAGGTAAACATTGTGATAAGCACCTGCCTTTATAACACTGAGGCAAGTACAAACGTTAGCTCCACTTTACAGGCACAGACAGTGATGTTTAGAAAGGCTAAGTGCTATAGTTTGGATCTGTGTCCCTGTGCAATCTCATGTCAAATTGTAATCCCCAGTGTTGGAGGAGGGACCCGACGGGAGGTGATTGGATCATGGGGGTGGAGTTAAGTGCATGGTTTAGTACCATCCCCACTTGGTACTATATAGTGAGTTCTCAAGAGATCTGGTTGTTTAAAAGTTGTAGCACCTCCCTCCCTCTCTCTTCTGCCTTCTCCAGCCACATGAAACGCTGGCCCCTCATTTGCCTTCCATCATGATCATAAGTTTCCTGAGTCCTCCCTAGAAGCCTCGCAGATGCTGCCATGCTTCCCGTACAGCCTGTGGATCTATAAGCCAACTAAACCACTTTTCTTTATAAATTATCCAGTCTCAGGCATTTCTTTATACTCTAAATAACCCAACCACGTGACAATCAAGAGGCAGAGCCAGGATGTACTTTTAACCAGCACATTTGAACAATCACCCAGAAGCAGGGAGGAGCACATGCTGGAAGGAAATCAAGACAGGCAGGTGGTTCAGTTGGAGGGAAGTTTGGTCTAATGGAGCAACTAACTGGGAACTAGCTGGGAAGGCAGGAGGGCCAAGCAGTGACCGCCTTAAACAAAGGGTGATGAGATTTGGGCATTTACTCTTGAAGGAAGAAAAAGCCATTGAACATAAATAGTATTGTGGGAATATGAATCTGGCAGCTGTGCTGTGGACAAATTCAAGACAAGGGGATCCCAGATGGAGAAAAAGCAGTGAGGACATTATCCCAAAACAGCTCCGCCTCCCTTACCTGATGTGACCAATAGATGAGTGAGAAAGACAATACAAAGGCAGCATCAGCAGGACCTGGCTGTGACTGCCTGATCGTGGGGAGGAAAGAGGAGCAGGAGGAGAAACTCAAAGATTTCAAGCCAAAGACTTGGTATTTGGCCTTCAGATATAATGGCTGCTGAGCAGGCAGGGCCTTGGAAGGCTGGGTTGAGTCAGACCCCGTTTGCTGGGTCACTGTTTCTTGGTGAGTGTGTGTGCATGTGCATGTGCATGTGTGGGGGTGAGGGTGGGGGAGGTCACTTTATCTCTCTATGACCCCCTGTAAAACAGGGATAACTATGCTTGCCCTCCTATCTCACAGAGATGCCAAAGGAGGCTCACTGGAGATCATGGGTTTGAAGGTTCTTTGACAAGTGAGAAGTTTGTACCAATACAGTGTAGTGATTAGTATCAGT
This sequence comes from Cacajao melanocephalus, assembly GCA_963573385.1. Taxonomy (NCBI): domain Eukaryota; kingdom Metazoa; phylum Chordata; class Mammalia; order Primates; family Pitheciidae; genus Cacajao; species Cacajao melanocephalus. Next base: position 67,975 of record CAUYLG010076484.1, read on the forward strand.
CATGCCAGCAAGACCAGCATCCTAGGGCCCACAGACATTCCACAATGGAGTTTCATCTGTTAATGTCTATTTGGATACAGTCTCAGGTTTGAGATTTTGTTGTTGTTGTTGTTTTTGTTTTGTTTTGTTTTGTTTTGAGATGGAATCTAGCTCTATTGCCCAGGCTGGAGTGCAGTGGCACGATCTTGCCTCACTACAACCTCTGCCTCCTGGGTTCAAGTGATTCTCCTGCCTCAGCTTCCCGAGTAACTGGGACTACAGGCACATGCCATCACACCTGGCTAATTTTTGTATTTTTAGCAGAGATGAGGTTTCATCATGTTGACCAGGCTGGTCTGGAACTCCTCACCTCAGGTGATCCACCTGTCTCAGCCTCCCAAAGTGCTGGGATTACAGATGTGAGCCCACATCCTCAGCCTCAGGTTTGAATTTTAGGAGACCAGATTTCCATATGCAATTAAGAATCTTCTTTTGGGGATAGCACTGGGCACTAACCACTAGCCCTTTCCTTATTTTTGGGACCCCTCAGACTTGGACGCAGACCTTTGAATGAGGCTGGGTGCATCATTCCCAGTGACAGAGAAGCTGCCTCTTTTCTTTCCAAGAAAACAGACCCATGAGAAAAGCCCAGCAGCCCCAAAGGGAACTCTGGGCATTGCATAAAGGAAGAGCCTGTACTCTCACACTGCAAACATAATTCAAACAACTCCTCCTCTCTTCTCTGAGACCTGGAAGGAAGATGAATGGGAAGATGACATGGGGAGAAAGCCCTTATCTCTTGTTTTATAAATGAAAAAAAAAGACCTTTTTTTTTTTTGTTTAGTTTATAGGAAAAAAAATCCACTGCCAAATTGTGTCCCTAGCAAGAGGAAGTCCGAGTGTGCTGTGAGGAACCCGGCACGTGTCTGTGACAGCTCTCAGTGCCTTGGTGGGTTGCAGGAAAGCCTGGCACAGCCCCAAAATGAGGCAGTGATGGGCTGCACCACAGTGGCCACCCCACGGCATGGAATGCACTCTTAGATTCCACCTTTCCGGACAGATTTTCTGCCGTGGGACTAACAATACAGCTGCTTTGCTCCCATCCTCCAGAGGGAATAGAGAGGACACCTCCCTTCTCTGTCCTGTCTTCCTGTGACTGTCCACTGTCCCCTGCTCAGATTGCCCCTCACACCATCTCACCCTCTTCTTTTCCAAGTGCTGGGAAGTTGATCCTGGTCCATGTTCTCCAAACACTGAAATACTCCCCCATGCTTTCTCCACACAGCTGTCAGATCGGAGTTAAACAGAAAAGGGAGAACAGCAGCAAAAGCGACAAGAGTGAGAAAAGTTAAGAGAAGCGGCAGCGGACAAAGAGTCTCCCCTACCCCCTCTCTCCATGCTCCACCTCTGTGATATGAGATGGTATTCACACCTATCTGCCCTCTGTGCAGAAGCCAGGACTTACCCAATACAACCCTGCTTGGCTGATAACAGCAGAGCCAGCCAATGGGAAACCCACATTCCCTTGGTCAAGCTACCTTTGGAGGCTGCATGGAGTGCTGTGAGGGTTAAGGAACACAGGTGGTGGCCAGTGAATGTGAAATTTAAGGAAAATAACATCACAAAGGCCTTTTACAGTGATTTAATTAAAACATTCAGTCACAAAGTCAGTAACAGAAGCAACAAAAAACAATGAGGCATGGGCGTGAAAGAAAAGAAGTGCATGGGACAATTGGAAAGTGCAGGAGTTGAGCCAGCCCAAGAAAGAAGCTGTCAGGAAGCATGAGTGTTCCTGAACAGAGGGAATGAGTGGGCTGAAGAATGAAACCTGCATAACCTCAGAGCAGCCTCTGGGCCACAGGGGAGCATGCATGAATTCTCACAACCTTATGCTCTGCTTCACCCAGAGTCCTGACCCTGGAGACTACGGACGTTGTATGCAGGAGCAGAAACAGCAGCCTGTAAGGCAGGGTGAGGGAGCTTCAGGCTGGAGTCAAAGGAAGCTTAGAAAGTTGCTGGGGTTACTGTGGAGGAAACATCGTTCTGAATGAAAGCCAGAGAGAAGCTGACAGGAAATGGGTCATAAAGCTAAAGAACATGTTTCAGCACACTGAGAATTTCAGCAGAGTGCCACGAAACCTCCTGCTTCCCACAGGTTCTTATTTTAATGAACTCAGTAGATCAAGACTTTTCCTCCAGGGGTGCTCAGCGTGAGTTGGTGGACCTCTGAGAGCTGCCTGCTCATTTACTAAGTTCTGTTGATTCTAATGCCTGGATATGCCTCCAGCTCCCACTGATTTTTACCTTCATTCAGACTCCCATCTTTTTTTCTCCTGCATTATTGAAACAGCCCCCTAAATCGTCTCCCCACCTGTGGTCTCATCACCTTCCAGTCCATCTCCTCCCATCCTCCAGAATGATGCTTAAAAATCACAAATCTGATCTCTTTTCACAGCTGCCTAAAATCCTCCCTGGCACCCAGTTGCCCACGGAAGAAGTCTCAGGGCTTCCCTGAGCAATGACTCAGCTGAGATCGTTGCTAGATTCATAGGCCAGTCCCTCTGAGATTCTAATTCAGCAGGTTATGGATGCAGCCCTAAAATTTACCATGTAAATAAACATTTTGGTTGAAGCTCTTGATTGGGAATCATGATCAGTGTGGGAAGCACTGTCTGTAGTGTGACACTGAACTGTCTTGCATGGTGGACCCTGCCCACCTCTCTGCTCTGTATCTGGACAGCTAAACTGCATTTCTGAACCTTGATGGTTTGAGTACAGCCAGACTAGGGTCTGGAACTGGGATCCAAACCCAAAGGCCCATTCTGAATTCCAACAACCAGGCAGTTTAAGTTCATCTACAACAGACCACCCAACTCTGGGGCTGGGAGGTGTGACCAGGGGTGCACCTGCCATGGCAAGGTAGGGAGAGGGTTGTTCTTGTCGGATTTTTTAAACAAAAATGAGAGAAGAACAAACTGCAGGTAAGAAGGGAAAAGAAATTTAAAAATATATAAATAACTTGCTGTGTTCATAGCCTGCTGTTGTTCTGAGACAAATAGCTTAGTAAGTAAACGAAGGCAAGACAGACATTCTGGTGACGACACTCTAGCTTTGCCGTGATTCTCGAAATTACGCGCACCTGAAATTTCAGAGCTCCAAATGGCAGAATCATTGCAGCTGGAGAAGTATGCTTTGATATCCTCAAACCTCTCCTTTGCTTCTCCTCCTCTCTCTTTGTGTTGCCTCTCTCAGACGTTTGTGTCCTCATCTGAGTATCATTCAGATACTCAGAGCTCCTCACCACGAATACCTTTGCAACAGTCCACCTGTCCCCACCCCTAACTCCTCCGTCCACCCTTATCCTCACTCCTCAGTTCATCCCTTGCCCACTTGCTTTCAAGAGGCTGCTGAGATTTTAGTGACTTGTAGTAACTCTCTTCAGAGTTACTGTCTGTTTTAGCGGGGAGCTGCTGGGAGACAAAACTTTACCAAAAGTTTAGTATGTGGTGGAATTTTAAGAGAGTGCCTTGGAATTCAGGAAAGATTGTTACATCCCACCTAATGGCTTCAACAATTGTATTCCACCATTATCAGGGTACCTGTCACATAGTAGGTACTTAACCTGGCCCAGTGCCTTGTACTACAGAAAGATTGATTTCTAACATCTAGATTTTCTTGGACCACTATGTGTTAATATAACTATTATTTTGACAGAGGGGATTAAATACATATTTAATGAAAATGTATCATTTAATTTATATCACTGAATTATTTATTTAAATAATTCCCAAAGCAAAAAAAAAAAAATAGGTGTCAGACTATGTGTTGTGATTTGGGAATTTACCAATTAGGGTTTGTTTAGGGTTTAATAAAATGTTGTTACTTCTATTCTGCTGCTAACATAAATGTCTTTGACTAAGAGTTTCCCTCTTCTCTGAGTTTTCTCATCTCCAGCAGAAGCAGTGTTCTCAGCCACAAACCCAAGTTTCCAGTTTGGAACTTCCCCGTGACCTGTTGGTCTACCAGGATGGAAGGTCCTTCACTGTCTTTAGTCTCAACTACTGTTGGTATGGATGCAATTGATCACCTTTGGCATTTATTTGCTAGTGCTGCCATCTCAAAGTACCACAAACTGGATGGTTTAAACAACAGAAATTTATCCTCTCACAGTTCCGGAGGTTAAAAGTCTGAAGTCAAAAAGAGGCAGGGCCATGCTTCCTCCAAAGGCTCTAGGAAAGAATCCTTTCTTGCCTTTTCTGGTTTCTGGTGGTTTCCAGTAATTGTTGGCAATCCTTTTCCTGGAGATGTATCAGTCCAGTTTCTGCCTCTGTCTTCACAAGGTGTTCTCCCTGTGTGTCTGTGTCTCTGTTTTCTCTTCTTGATAGGTCACCAGTCATTGGATTGGGGCCCCCTGTAATCCATTTTGACCTCATCTTAACTAACTATATCTGTAAAATCCTATTTCCAAATATGGTCATTGTATTCATCAATTTTCATACTGCTATGAAGAAATATCCAAGACTGGGTAATTTATAAAGAAAAAGCTGTTTAATGGACTCACAGTTCCACATGGCTGAGGAGGCCTCACAGTCATGATGGAAGGCGAAGGAGGAACAAAGGCACATCTTACATGGTGGCAGGCAAGAGAACGTATGCAGGGGAACTGCTCTTTATAAAACTATAAGATCTCATGAGACTTATTCATTATTATGAAAACAGCATGGGAGAAACCGGCCTCCATAAGTCAATACTTCCCACCAGGTCCCTCCTATGATGCATGGGTGCCAAGTCCAGCTCTGTTTTCTTACTAGGTCCAAGAAATTTTTGCTTCAGCCAGAGTGTCTTCTTTGAGCACCAACCAGGTATTGATCTCCCGGTTCTCCCTTCCCTTAACTTGTGAATGTTAGGAACTCACATCCCAGCCACAAAGGTATCTTCACATTGCTTCTTCTGGGGCACACAGAAAAATTCCACTAAGAGTGCACAGTAGGGCCAGCTAGGCCAGCTTTGGCATTATGTGGGGAGAGGGCGGGTTTGACCTGTTTCCTCCTTCCTTCGTGGACTCTTCCTGAACTCTGGCTGTCCAACACTCCTGAGTATTTCTATCTTTGCTATATCCATTAAGTATTTTCTTTCCAACCCTCTTGCCTCCCTTTATCCCCCTATTAAAAGATATTAAAGTTTATTTTTCTAGGTTGAACGTCATGGGGCTATTTTCCACTTTGCCTAGTCTATTTGTATCATTATTCTATTGTTTTCTTGCTTATACAAGCTCCCAATTGAGCATGAACATACCATTTTCAGCCACTTCTGGATCATTAATAAAGCTGTGAAGGGAGACAGGTTCTTACCCCAAACCCCATGGCACCAATTACCCTCAAATGGGTTGACACTTACCCTCAAATGGGTTCCTTGGCAATTTATCATTACCCTATGGTCTTTCAGCCGTTGTTTAATCAATGAGGCTGGGTTCCTATCCCTGCCAATTTAAACTAAATTTCAAGGAAACTTTCTTGAGACCGATTGCTTTTCTGAAACTGTCTTCTCTATTGCAGTCCTTCCAGCTGCTCAGCTTGGAGCACGCAAACCTGCCAGACCATTTATTTGGCTCTTAGAGTTGCTCAGGGTGGTAGCATTTATCTCTTTTTACTTTCAACATTCTTCCTTTTCTTGAGGGAAAGAAGTAGAAAGAGAACTACATCATTGAGAACTGTTCCCTTCTGTAACACCAGAGACTAAATAGTTGCCTGGGTTTGGAAAAAAGCATATGGTCTCCCTTGGGCAAGGCTTTGAACACCCAGATCTACTTCCCTAGACATAGCCAGGTGCAGAATGCTATAGAAGGGTCTAACAAAATGAGGCCAATGGCATGGGTGGGTACCTACACATGCTCAATGAATCTGAGGATGAAATCATAATTATTGAGCTATGATTATTTTCTAAGGCTTAGATCAGAGATGCCCATTTAAAGATAAAGGATCCATAGCCTGCACCCTCAGATGGCTTCAAGGCTGGTGGTAGTAGAACTGTGGGACTCAGCAGACAGATTATCCATCTTTGCTCGCTCACAAACAAATAAACAAACAAAAAACCCTCACTGTTGTTCCCTACTAGGACTTGAGATATTAAAGGACCCTGAGAAATATAAATGTATTTGAAATTATATTACCTGGCATGATAAAACTTTAACCTTTTTCAAGTTAGTGTTACTCTTGGCTGTGTTGGGCTATCAGAGAATGACATATGAAACCAGTACTTTTCCTAGGTGAGTTATTTAAGTGAGAAGATATACAATTTTGGTTCTAAAATGATGGCATAGAAGCAAGCTTGGTTGACTAAGGCCTCACAGAAAAGCAAAAACAAATACACAGCACCAAGTCATCACCATGAATACACAGAACTCAAATATGAAAATGAGACAGGCTGGGTGTAGTGGCTCCCGTCTGTAATCCCAGTGCTTTGGGAGGCTAAAGCAGGAGAACTGCTTGAAGCCAGTATTTCCTTTTTGTTTGTTTGTTTGTTTTTGAGATGGAGTTTCACTCTTGTTGCCCAGGCTGGAGTGCAATGATGCAATCTCGGCTCACTGCAACCTTCGCCTCCTGGGTTCAAGTAATTCTCCTGCTTCAGCCTCCCAAGTTGCTGGGATTACAGGAGTCTACTACCATGCCCAGCTAATTTTTGTTATTTTTAGTGGAGATGGGGTTTCACCATGTTGGCCAGCCTGGTCTGGAACTCTTGACCTCAGGTAATCTACTGGCCTTGGCCTCCCAAAGTGCTGGGATTACAGTGTGAGCCACTGTAACCAAAACCAGGGTTTCAAGACCAGTTTGGGCAACAGTGTGAGACCCCATCTCTGCAAACCACAAAAGAAAAATTAGCCGTGCATGGTGGCACTTGTCTGTAGTCCTAGCAACTTGAGAGGCTGAGGCAGGAGAACCCCTTGAGCCCAAGAGTATAAGACTGAAGTGAGCTATGATTGGGCCACTGTACTCCAGCCTGGGTGATAGAATAAGACCCTGTCTCAAAAAAAAAAAAAAAAAAAAAAAAAGGAGAAAGAAATAGTAGCAAAGTAAGGTGGTGGAGGGGGGCGGGTACACAGAGAAGTGAAAAAGCTCTGAGTAGATGATAAAAGAATCAGACTTCCACATCTTCAATGCCTCTTCCCCCACTCTGCCCAGCACCAGTGCATAGAAAATATTCCCTCAATTCACCATTTCTATACCAGAAAAAGTGAGGTAGAGATGGATAACCAGCTTCCCCACCATCTTGGGTTCTCTGGCAATAGACCTGTCCCTACCTTAACCCATGAAAAGTATGGAGAGTTCCAGAAGAGAGACATATTCCTGAGGAAAAGCAAAGACAAAAGAGGGCGGTGGGACTACCATTCCCAGTCCTAGAAACTCTGCTCTGTAACTTGGCCAAAGGAAATGCCAAATCAGAATAGCTGTTTAGCAGCACCATGCTGTAGGAGGTTCATCCTACAGGTCTCCTGGACATGAACCACTAGCCAGCCTTCTTATACTGCCAGGGTATCCCCTTTGGAATTCCCCACATTCAGGAAGGGCAGCACTCTGATTGTTTACTAAAGCTAAGGTGAAGCATAAGGCACCACCCAGAGCCAAAAAGGAGGTAGTAAACAAGCAGCAAAGAACCTCTAAGTCAATATATCCAATAAAAACCAAAGCATGCCAAAGAAGACTGGAATAAGTAATCCTTAGTGCAAAGACATAAATGTACATCCACAGCAAACAGGCAACCATAATCTCCCCAAACAAAGAAAGCAAGGAAACAATAACTGACCCTAAGTAAATGGTGATATGTGACCTCTCTGACCAAGAACTCAAAAATAATAGTTTCAAGGAAACTCAGCAGTCTCTATGTTAACATAGATGAGCAATTAAGAATTTAACAGAGAAATTTAACAAGGGGGTCAGTGAGCTCAAAGATAAGCTATTTGAAATTACACAGTTGAAGGAAAGAAAAGTAAAAAGAATGAAAAGCAAAGAAGAGCATCTACAATATATGGAAAATTACCTCAAAAAACCAAATCTAAGAATTATTGGTGTTTAAGAGGGATTTGAGCAAGAGCAAGGGTAGAAAATGTTTTCAAATAAATAATAACATTTTTCAAAACTTGAGAAAGATCTAAATATCCAGGTAGAGGAAGATAAGAGCACACCCAACAGATCTGACACAAATAAAACTACCCCAAGGCATATAAGAATCAAACTCTCAAAGGTCAAGGACAAAAAGAGAATCCTAAAAGCAGCAAGAGAAAAAAACAAACAAATAACACATCAAAGAACTCTAATTCATCTGGCAATGGATTTCTTGATGGAAACCATACAGGCCAGGAGAGAATAGAATGGAATTCTCAAAGTGCTGAAAGAAAAAAAACCTGCCATCCAAGAATATTGTGTCCAGTAAAGTTATCCTTCAAATATAAAGGAGAGAGAGATAAAATCTTTCCCAGACAAAAAAGAACTGAGAGAATTCACCACTACCAGACCTGTCTTATGAGAAATGTTAAAGGAATCTCTTCAATCTGAAAGAAAAAAACAAAAACAAAAACAAACCCAAAAACACTAACATGAAAACAAAAATAAAAACAAACAAAAATGGTTGAAGGTATAAAACCCACAGTAAAATTAAAAGACCCAGAATATTCTAATACTGTAATTGTGGTGTGCAATTCACTTATATCTCTAGTATAAAACTCAAATAAGAAATCTGTCAAAAAAAAAATGATACCTACAACCTTTTAAAAGATAGGTAATATAGGTTGGGCATGGTGGCTCATGCCTGTAATCCAAGCACTTTGGAGGCCAAGGCGGGTGGATCACCTGAGGTCGGGAGTTCAAGACCAGTCTGACCAACATGGTGAAACCCTGTTTTTTTTTTTTTTTTTTTTTAAAGATAGGTAATATAAATATAGGTAAATTGAGACAAATAAAAGTCAAAATGTGCATGAGAGGGAAGGAATTACAGTCTAGAAGTTTAAAAAAATTTTTTTTGTTTATTCTTTGTGATCTAAGATAAGTTGTCATATCTTTAATATGTCTATAAGATGTTTTTTTGCAATCCTTACGGTAACCACAATGGAAAAACATACAATAGAGTCACTGAAATTAAAAAAAAAGAACTAAAACATATTACAGGAAAAAAAGTACTTAACCACAAAGGAAGGCATAAGAAAGGAAGAGAGAGAGGAGTTATGAAACAACCAGAATACAAACAACAAAATGGCAGTAGTGTGTCTTTAATTATCAATAATAAAACTGAATGTTAATATACTCAATTATCCAATTAAAATGCATACTGTGGCAGACTTGATAAAGAAATAAGACCCAACTATATGCAGCCTACAAGAAAAACACTTTACCTGTAAAGATACACAGTGACTAAAAGTGAAGGGTTGGATGAAGATATTCCATACAACTGGAAATCAAAAAGGAGCAAGAGTAGCTACACTTATATCAGATAAAATAGACTACAAATCAAAGATCATAAAAAGACAGAAATAAAATCACTATATAATGATAAAGGGGTGAATTTGGCAAGAGGAAACAATTATAAATATCTATACACCCAATACTAGAACTCCCAAGTATAGAAAGCAAACATTAATAAATATGACAAAGAGATAGACTACAATACAATAATAGTAGGGAACTTTAACACTCTACTCTCAGAAATGGACGGATCATTCAGAGAGAAAATCAATAAAAAAGGAGCAGAGTTAAAATACACACTACACCTATTGGGCCTGACATTTACAGAACATTTCACCCAATTGCTGCAGAATATGAATGCTTTTCATAAACATATGGAACATTCTCCAGATAGACTGTATCTTAGGCCACAAAACAAGTCTGAACAAATACAAAAAAGTAGAAATCATACCAACTATCTTTTCTGATCACAAGGGAATCAAAACAGAAATCAATAAAAGAGAAACCTTGGAAACTTCACAAACACTTGGAAATTAAACCACGTTCTCCTGAATGACCAATGAGTCCATGAAGAAATTAAGAAGGGAATTTAAAAATTTATTGAAATGAATGAAAATTGAAAGGAAACTTACCAAAATCTGTAGGATACAGCAAAAGCAATGCTAAGAGGAAAGTTTATAGCAATAAACATGTGTATCAAAAAAGTAGAAAAACTTTAAATAAACAACCTAATGCACCTCAAAAAACTAGAAAAGCAAAAATAAGCCAAACCCAAAACTCATAGAATGAAAGAAAAAAAGAGTAAAAAGAAATATAATTGAGGCTTAAAGAATAATACAGAAGATCAATGAAATGAAGAGGTGGTTTTTTGAAAAGATAAAATTGACAAACCTTTGGCTAGACTAAGAAAAAAAAGATAGAAGACCTAAATAAATAAATCAGAAACAAAAAAGGAGACATAACAAATGAGACCACAGAAATAAAAGGAATAATTAAAGACTCTTTTGAACAACTATGTCAACAAACTGGAAAACCAGAAGAAATGGAGAAATTCCTAGACACAGCCCACCAAGAGTGAACCATGAAAAAATAGAACACCTCAAAAAACCAATAACAAATAATGAGGCTGAAGATGTAATAAAAAAATATCCTATCAAAGGGAAGCCCAGGACTTGATGGCTTCACTGCTGAGGTGTACTGAACATTTAAAGAATTAATACCAATTCTATTCAAACTCTTTAAAAAAAATTGAAGAGGAAGGAATATTTCCAAACTCATTCCACAAAGTCAGCATTACTCTGATACCAAAACAAGACAAAGACACAACAATAAAGAAAACTACAGGCCAATATCATAAATGAACATAGATGAAAAAATTCTCAACAAAATACTAGCAAGTTGAATTCAACAATACATTAAAAAAATCACTTACCATGATCAAGTGGGATCCATCTCAGGGATGCAAGGATGATTCAATATATGCAAATCAATAAATATGATAGATCTTTTTGAGAGAAGCAAGAATACAACCCATATGATTATTTCAATAGATGCCAAAATAGCATTTTTAAAAATTCAACATCTCTTTATGATAAAAGAATCCACTATCAAACTGGGTGTAGAAAGCATATTATCCCAAAATAATAAAGGCCACATGTGATAAACTCAGAATAACATCATACTGAATGGGGAATAATTGAAGGCCTTTCTTCTAAGAGCTGGAACAAAATGTAGATGTCAACTTTCACCAGTTTTATTCAATATAGTACTGAAAGTTCTTGAGACAAGAGAAAGAAAGGGCATCCAAATTGGAAAGGAAGCAGTCAAATTAGTCTTGTTTGCAGAGGACATCTCGTACTTAGAAAAACCTAAAAACTCCACCAAAAAAAGTTAGAACTGATAAATGAATTCAATAAAGTTGCAGGATACAAAATCAACATATAAAAATCAACATATAAAAGTAGCATTAATATACACCAACAGCCAATAATATGAAAAAGAAATCAAGAAAGCAATTCCATTTACAATAGCTATAAAGAATACAGAATACCTAGGAAATAATTTAACCAAAGAATTAAAAGATCTGTACAAGGAAAACTGTAAAACACTTATTAAAGAAATTGAAGAGAACACAAAAAATGGAAATCAGGATAGTTCATGCTCATGGACTTGGAAGAATTAATATCATTAAAATGACAATATTACTCAAAGCAATGTACAGATTCAATGTAATTCCTATCAAAATGACAGTTCTTCACAGAAATAGAAAAATAATCCTAAAATTTATGTGGACCCACGAAAGACCCCAAATTGCCAAAGCTATCCTGAGCAAAAAGAACAAAGCTGGAGGTACTATACCACCTGAATTCAAAATTTACTACAAAGCTATAGTAACCAAATCATCATAGTAGGGGCATAAAAACAGACATACAGACCAATGGAACAGAATATAGAACGCAGATATAAACCCATGCATATACAGCCAACTCATCTTTGACAAAGTTACCAAGAACATACAATGGGAAAAGGACAACCTCTACAGAAGAATAAAACTAGACTCTTCTCTCTCACTGTATAGAAATATGAAGTCAAATAGGTTAGACTTAAATCTAAGACCCGAAACTATGAAACTACCAGACAAAAGCAATGGAGAAATGCTCTAGGACATTGGTCTGGGCAAGGATTTTTTTGTGTAAGACCTCAAAAGCAGAGGCAGCTAGAGCAAAAATAGACAATTGGAATTACATCAAGCTAAAAGTCTTCTGCACAACAAAGGAATCAATCAACAAAGTGAAGGGACAACCCCCAGAATATGAGAAAGTATTCACAAACCATCCATCTGACAAGGGCTTAATAACCAGAATATATGACAAAGTCAAACAACTCAATAGCGAATCTCCCAAATAATCTGATTAAAAATGGGCAAAGGATCTGAAGGAGCATTTCTCAAAAGAAGATATGCAAATGACCAGCAGGTATATAAAAAAAAATGCTCAACATCACAAATCATCAGACAAATGCAAATGGAAACTGCAATGAGATATCATCTCATCCAGTTACAATGGCTTTTATCAAAAAAGGCAGTAATGGATGCTGGCAAGGATGTGGAGAAAGGGGAACCCTGGCACATTGTTGGTGGGAATATAAATTGGTATAACTACTACGGAGAACAGTATGGAGGTTCCTCAAAAAACAAAAAGTAGAACTATCATATGATCTAGCAATTCTACTACTGGTCATATATCCAAAAGAAAGGAAATCGATATATTGGAAAGACATCTGCACTTTCATGTTTATTGAAGCACTATTAACCATAGCCAAAATATGGAATCAACTTTAGTGCCCATCAATGGACGAATGGATAAAGAAAATATGGTATATGTATACAATGGAACCTGATTAAGCCATCAAAAGATTGAAATCCTGTCATTTGCAATAACATGGATGAAACTGGAGGTCACTGTATTAAGTGAAATAAACCAGGCAAAGAAAGACAAATATTACATCTTCTAACTCATATGTGGAAACTAAAAAAGTTGATCTCACAAATATAGAGTAAACTGGTGGTTACCAGAGGCTTGGAAAGGGTGCGGATGAAGACAAGTTGATTAGTGGATACAAATATACAATTTAATAGAAGAATTAAGACCCAGTATTAGCTAGATTAGTTGGGTGACTCTAGTTTACAATAATTTATCATATATTTCAAAATAGCTAGAAGAGAAGAATTGGAATGGTTCTACTATAAAGAAAAGACAAATATTTAGGATGATGAATATCCTAAGTACACAGTTTTGATTTTTACAAAGTATATGATTATATTAGAGTATCGCATGTACTTTGAAACTATGTGCATCTGTTATGCATCAATTAAAAATTAAAAGCTTCATGTAAAAAGCAGAAAATGCAGAATATTCTGCCATATAGTCAATGGAAAGGCCAGCCCACAGGCGACGGCAGTGGTGAAAGTGAGAGATGTTAGTGATTTGGACTGTGGTGGGAAGTTAGATTTAGGATAGGTCTTAAAGTTAGCAATGAAATAACTTCATTTTTAAGTTTAAAATATATTCTACTGGGTAATTTATGGGGGACTCTATGAGATGTGGGGGCCAGAGAAAGGGAAGAGGCTTCTGAGATTTTTGCATCAGCAACTGGGTGCTTTGTGGTTTCTTTCACTGAGATGGTGAAGGCTGGGGCATGCCAGTATTGAGATGCCAATAAGATTTCTGAAGGGAGCTGTTAATAGCAAGTTGGATATATAAGTCTCGAGCTCAGGGAAGAGGGTGGTGTGAGAGATATAAATTTGGAAGTCATTAGCATATAGATGGTATTTAAAGCCTAGGGAATGAAGATAGGCTCTGCAGTGCAATTCACAGTGAAGATCTTCACGTCATGACTCTTTTAGCAACAAAGAGCATAAACATCACTGAAGCATGTTCTGTGCGTGGGACTCTTGTCAAGTCTCTTAATTTCTCTAAGTATTTGTTAGCCTATCAGGAATATAAGTGGTAAGCATGCATGTTCAAGCCATACCCTCAATGTCTGAAAGACCACACTGTAATTCTCTAATTTTATCGAAGGTGAAGTCATATATTTTGTTTTCTACAAAAAAAAAAAAAGCCACTTTAAGATCTTCAGAGAAATGCAAAAATTGACTAGGACAGTTTAGAATTCATCAAATTGCACAATTGAGAGCAATCTACACTCAAGTAGATGTTTGAAATTCTACATTTAGTTGCGGGTTTCTTAAATATGCAGCAAATAATTGAAGTGATCCAAGACACTGCACAAATAACTGGAGAGACAATAATTTCTGTTGCATTCCTGGTGGCAAAGTATTATGAAAATGAAACGCATTGCGTTCAGAATAATACTACCCCAAAGCATGCAAAATCAGTCCACCTGGTAAATTCAGTCCTTCAGGAATACAAACAGAATGTACTTCTGAAAGTTGAGAAAAGGAACGCGGCTTTCGAGTCCATCTTTAGCCTTTATTTTTGGTGACGGGAGTAACAAAATGTATACCTTTTGCGTAAGCAACTTGTACTTTTGCATATTCATGAAAACATATGCATTAAGTGTTTTTAAATGAGTCTAGTGTAATTTCTCTAATGAAAAAGTAATTGCTAGCTCTAAAAAAAATTAGAAGCTAAAATGGAAGAAGCCTGGGTAATGGAGAGTCAGCTCGAGCATTACACTCATGGGGGACCCCAAAACTAGGCAAAAAGCTCCCAAACTAACTTCTCTTGAGTTGTTCTTTCAGGCCATTGCTTCAAGTGTGGTGTTGGAATCCCTGCATTGGAATCACCCAGATGATTAAGATATAGATTTCTGGATCCCATTTTATACCTACTTCACCACAGTTTCTGAATATAAATCTGCATTTTAAATAAGCACTCTTAGGTGGTTCTAAATCAGGAGTTTTAAACTAGGGTTCACGTACATGCTAGGACAAGGTTCTCAAACTTTAGTGTATGTAAGACTTACCTGTAGAGTGGGATAAAATGCAGATACTGGAAAGTGGAAGTCCAAGAGCCTGTCTATGTTTTTAATTTGCATCATGGGTCTCTCAAATGCAGGTGGTCCAGGGACCTTACTCTGAGAAATCTTGCCTGGGAGATCTCAGGAGTTCCATCCCCTGCCATCCCTATCTTTCCATCTCCACTCCCTGACAACTTAAATGCAAACTTTATATGTATGTGCCTCTGTGCCATTACACGATAAGAAAGGTCCTTTGCTTGTTTTTGATCTTCCAGTTTAAGTACAGAAACAGTTAAGAGACACTGCAGAAGATACCAGCTCTTCTGGTCAATTCTAACCCTTTCTTGCACTTCTACATAAGCAATACAGAAAAATAGTTTTGGCCAGCAGCTGCAGAAACTGCTCCCCCAGGTGAGCTATTTGCTCCTCAAATGATGCATAAGCCCTGTCTGAGCTGAAGCTCGAGGATAGGAGCACACCAAAAAGCATTCAGTCTCTAGGTTCTGATTCATTTTTCTCCCTGCTCAGCCTTCAGGCAGTATTTTAGGGAAGCCAACTTTAAAATTAAAACAACAACAACAATTTGTTTATACCACTAAGTATGCTATCCCTGGAAGTACATGTTTTCTGATTTACCATGGTTTTCCTTTCCCAACTCCTCAGAACTGTGTCACGGAGAACCACTTCTGCTTTCCTCATTATTGAACTGGAAGACTAAGGAAGGCTGCATTTGCTCACTCTCCTGTGATTTCTAGTAAAATTGAGCATCCTGTCTTGTTCACTTGTCCATGATTTCATCGGTGTTTGACCTAGCTCCAATTATATTCTTTCTTATAGAGCTTTCCATTTGCTTGTTTCTTTTATTCCCTTTTCTGTTGTTTTCAACTCATTTTGTGTTTGAACAGAAACAAAAAGGATGTGAAGACAATGCATTTTTCTAGCGGCCCAGTTGGTGGAAAAAAACACAAAACATTTTAAGGCTGAAATTTTTGAAGTCGCTGCTGAGATACCAACCAAACTGGATCAAGGACACAGCACAATGCAGTGGGAAGAATTCTGGCTTTGGAAGCTGAAAGATCTCAGCAACTTGCCATGTGGCTCTGGGAAGCAGCCTACAGGCTTTTTGAGCCTCGGTTTCCCCATCTGCAAGCAGGCAGATTCCTTGTTCTACTTGTCTGGGTAGGCTAACATTTTCTCAACCCAGCCAGAAGGATTCAGCATCTCTTTCTGCCCTTCCAGTGGGGTCACTCATGCCACAAGGATTCTAGAGCCATGTTGAGTTTACTAAAGATTTTGTGCAGAAATGGAGAAAGGTTTTACACTGCAGACCTCCACACTAAAACCTGCCGAGCTCCCGTGAACAGGTCCCCTCCTCGAGTCTTTCCATCTCCCTGCTGATCGACAGCTTCTCTTCATTCTCTCTCTGCTTCACAGAGTTCCCAGACTCACTCGCTGAATGAACCTTCTGTCTTCCTCACTTCCCATGTATCCCCCTGTGACAATGATCACATCAGGGGCACTACCTGAGACATTGATCACCACCTGTGGCAGTCTGTTCTGCAAACCCTGACTCTGCAACAGATGAATAAAAACATTCAAACACAGAGTACAGAGAACGAATGGCTAGGGAGGTCATCAGCTGCTTTCAGAGGGCAATTGCAGCTACCTGACCCCCCAATAGCTGTTTCTCCTTGTATTTATTCAGTATAGATTTAATAACAGAGGTTCTAAGTCAACACACTTGTGGATAATTAACATGGTTAAAAGAGTAGTTATGTGAATGATAAAAGGTTTGGTTGGGGGGAGCAGAGCAAACACCATTAACCAGTAATTTCTGGGGTAGACCTCCCCCAGAGAGGGCCATCTGGCACAAAGTTTACATGAGTAAACAAGCTAGTTAGAGTAGAGACAAAGGAATGTGGGGTAAACAGACTTAATTGGAGAAGATTCTATTATCCCTAATCTTTTTTTTTATTATTATTTTTGACTTCAAAATATACTACAAAGCTGGCCAGGCGTGGTGGCTCACACCTGTAATCCCAGCACTTTGGGAGCCTGAGGCAGGTGGATCCTGAGGTCAAGAGTTCAAGGCCAGCATGACCAAGATGGTGAAACCCTGTCTCTAGTAAAAATACAAAAAAATTAGCTGGGCATGGTTGGGGTGCCTGTAATCCCAGCTACTCGGGAGGCAGAGGCAGAAGAACCATCTGAACCCAGGAAGTGGAGGCTGCAGTGAGCCGAGATGGTGCCATTGCACTCCAGCCTGGCCGACAGAGTGAGACTCCATCTCAATATATATATATATACTACAAAGCTATAGTAATCAGAATAGCATGGTACTGGCATAAAAACAGACATATAAACCAATGGAACTGAATAGAGAGCCCCAGAAATAAACCCACATATTTATAATCAGTTGATCTTCAAAAGGGTGCCAAGAATACACAATAGGGAAAGGACAGTCTCTTAAATAATGTTGTATCCCTAATCTTTATCCTTTGACCTAATGCTCCAAGGTAAGAACTGGCCACCTTCAGCCTGTTCCATTATTACAAGTTATGAAAACCTTTTGGCCTTCCAAAAGGTTTGAGACTATATCTTATAACTTTCCCTAATATTTTCTTTAACATTTTGCCAACCACCCTGAGTAAATCTCAACATCCTCCTTCCCTGCAGGCCTCTAAACCACTGTCCACTTCCTCGTTGCTTGGACCGGGGTCCTCCAAACTTGTAAACCTGCAGCCGTCAGGTGCTCTGAAAACAAGGAAACTTCTCTCCCTCTCATCCTGACTCCTTGCCTTGGAAAACACAAGCAGTTGAGCAATCAGTTATTTAGCCTGGTGCAAAGGCAACTGTGGTTTAAAAGTAATTTCTTTTTAATGGCAAAATTTTAAAGTAATTACATTTAATGGCAAAAATCTCAACTGCTTTTGCACCAACCTTAATATTATGTTATATTAACTACACCCTTTCCCTCCTTTAAAAAGTCCCTTAAAACAAATCCCAGGCTTTTTCATCTTACATGTAAAAAGTGATAATGACAGACTGAAGGTGCTAGCCATGGCTGGGACATTTCCCAGGGCTCCAGCTTCCCCATAGCCTAAGGGGCAACATTTTACTGTATCCTGAATCTACCCAATGCATACCATGTGCCATTGCATGCAGATCAGGAAGACATTCTCACATATAAAAAGAGGGAAATAATGCGTATTTCATAGGGCTGTCCTAAGATAAAATGAAATCATGTCTTTAAAGCAGCAAGCAGAGGCAGTGTTTAGGGAACCTCGATTAGGCCTAGTCTTAGTCTCTGTGTTGGTTCATTTTTCTGGCAAGTTTTCTTTGTTGAGAACTTGTTTTCTTCCCTTCATTTGTTTCATTTTAGGAAACATTTATGAAGTCGCCTTTCTTCCTTGAAGTCACACTGGCGGAAGTCAGTTATTTTCACTGTTTGTAAGGAGTTGCCACCCTGGGCCTTAATGGTGGTCTCCCCTGGGCCACCTTTCTTTCACGCATCGTACATTTTAACCCCCACCCTCCCCTGTGCCTTGCTGCTCTCACTCCATCTCTGACTCTGACATTCCTTCTCTGGATCCTCACACTGCTGATGGCCTAGGTCCACTTCTCATCATCACACTCTATCCCCCCTTTACTACCTGCTCCTGGGTTAGACTAATTGCTCACCGGAACTGAGGGAGCCCGTGACTCTCACGTTGTCCTACATGTTACTTCAGTATGTCAATTTCAATCATTCATCTGTGGACAATCCCCTTTGCAGATTAGCATGAATCTCTGAATTTTGTAGGGAAAGATAACTTGAAGATCAATTATAATTGCTCTTATTTTCTTCCTCATACTATTCCAGCCATGCCCGCTTCTATGCTGTTCCATGAATGCAAGGGGGACACTCCTGCTGCAGGGCTTTGCCGCTCTTCCCTCTGCCTGGAACACTCCCCTCCCAGATTTCCACTTGGCCTGCACCCTCACCTATTTCAAGTTTTTGCTCAAAGGTCATCTTCATGAGTCTTTTCCCTTACTATCCCCCAGTGCCTTTGACTTCTTCCTTTCTTTACTGGCTGTTAACTCTGTGTGTGTGTGTGTGTGTGTGAGAGAGAGAGAGACACAGAGAGTGTGTGTGTGTGTTCAAGAAAATATAGTTTGCCTGCTCCCACTAGAATGTACAACTCCATGAGAGTAGGGATTTTGTCCTTTGCCTTTCTCACTATATATCCCCTGTATTTAGAATACGCCCTGGTACATAATGGGTACTTGGTATATAGTTGCCGAGTTGAATGAATGAATGTGTAACTTATGTCAGATAACAGAATGGACCAGAGAGGTGAAAGGAATTGTCCAAGGTCAAACAGTTATTTAGAAGTAGAACTGGGAAGTTGACTTGGGCTTCCATCACGCAGTTTGGAGTCTTTCCTCTGCCTCCAGCTTCCTGCATTATCAACCACAATCACAGTGCTCTGCCCTCCTAGAGCGTAGCCTGGGAAGGCTTGGAGTCTGGCACTAGCAAGGATCAAACAGAGTAATGTCTTTAATGTCTTAAATGTACACACTTACGAAAGCCACTTCATTTGCTACGCTTTAGCTATGCTGTTACTGTCCTTCCTTCAGTTTTTCAAATCTGTCTCAGGGATTTTGCACATGTGATTCTCTGAAATGCTTTTTCCCTTGATTGACTCCTTTCCATCCTTCAAGCCTCAGCTTAAATATGCTTTCTTGAGAATCCATCCCTTCCTATCTGCCATGTCGGAATATTTGTGTCCCTCAAATTCTTATGTTGAAACCTAATCCCCAATGTGGTCGTCTTAAGAGGTGGGGTCTTTGGGAGGCGATTAGGTCACTAATAGGATTAGTGCCCTTGTAAAATACACCAGAAGGAGCTTGTTTATCCTTTCAACCATGCGAGGACACAGCGAGAAGTCACCATCTATGAACCGGGAAATGATTGGGCTTTCACCAGACTCCAAATCTACTGGCACCTTGATCTTAGACTTCCCAGCTCTAGAACTGTGAAAAATAAACTTTCATTACTTATAAGCTACCCAGTTTATGGTATTTTGTTATAGAGCCTGAACAGACTAAGACATTACCCACACCAAAATTTTTGAATATTTTCTTCTCAGTATTTGTCACTATTTGCTGTAAAGCAAGGGCCATTTCTGCTTTGTTTGCTTTTGTGCCATCAATGCTAACATAGTGTCTGTAGTGGATGAATCAATAAATAAGTCTATTATCAAATGAAATACAAAGGACTTGAGGATTAGACATTATTTCATATTAGTCATTATCACTGCTGTTTGAATATACCGTGTTTAAAGAAATAATTGCCAGCAAGTAAAAGGCCCCGCAAGCCAACTACAGGTTGAGTGAGGCATCTATGACTGTATATTTTTGCTTAGGTTTAGTTCTAACTTGTCAAGTAGATTTCAGGCAAGTGACTTGATATCTCTTCATCACAGTTGAAACTCAGACAAAGAAATCACATGTCATATTGTAGGCCCTTATTTGTAAGTAAGGTATCGCGAGCTGTGACGACACATATTCATATCTTATTGAGGTATCTTGATTAATTTCTATCTTGTTAGATTATACTTAACAAAAAATTGAAAATTATTTTAGATCAATGAATAAATATTTATTGAGAACTTATCCAGCCTCTACCCCTGAGAAGAATATAAAGACAATGGCCTTGTTCTTAAGAAACAGACTGTTTAGTAGGATGAACACAATATACACACAAGATACCGTAAATAGGATTATACTCCATACTGTGTGCATTGAGCGGGACAGACAGTAAGTACAATGGAACTTGGTGGGGTGGGAGAGGAAAATAAACATGTGCTAGAGTTTTAAGAGAAGAGTTTCTAGATGAGGTAGAATTTAGTCTTTGAAGGATAGGGGGAGAATAAATCAGCATATTTATTGAGTGCCTACTGTGCATAAGATATCCTATTAAATACTACGGGGGATACAAAGAGGATAAGACAAGGTGGCTATGCCTGCCAAGTTTATAATCTTGTTGTAGAAACATGACATAAATTAGTGAAAAGTTAAATAACGTTATGAGGGATAAATAGCAACCTAAGATGACAGCAGCACAGGAGATGTCATAGACATTATGCAATTAATTACCCAATGAATGATATTGATAATTATGACTCTAGGAGCTCCAAGGAGGTGGGTTGGGAGGGCTTCTCAGAAGACACAGGGCCTCTACATGAGTTAGAGGGATGGATAGGATTGGCTAAGAACATGATGAGAGATATTAGCAGGACGAAGAGTGGAGGTTGGCATAAACAAAAGTACAGGCAGGGCAGGACACAGAGGAAAATGTGTCAGAGGCAAATGAGTGAGCCAGACTGGCTAAGAACAGATAAAAAAAATTAGAAAACTGAATGGTTAGAAGAAATAGAAGTGGGGAGAAGGATTAAGACCAGGTTATGAAGGCAATGAAAGCTAGACAATTGAGTTTATATACCATCATTCCTGCAGTGAAGAACCACTAAAAATTTTGCATAGGGGCACCATGTTTCAGAATTTGTCTGGAAGCAGGGTAAAGAAAAGCTTTAAAAAGAGTGGTTGTCTGAGAAGCTACTTTG
Organism: Cacajao melanocephalus; assembly: GCA_963573385.1. NCBI lineage: Eukaryota > Metazoa > Chordata > Mammalia > Primates > Pitheciidae > Cacajao > Cacajao melanocephalus. The sequence continues at coordinate 89,495 of CAUYLG010076484.1, forward strand.
GAGGTGCAAGCACAGGCTAGAAGGAGCTGTTAGAAGTGGCGGCCATTCCCAGCAGGAAGTAGGTAGACACGTGCAGTTAAACTGCAAGGGAACAATCGCATGTGTTTATGGCTGGGTGAATGTGAAGTTGAAGAGAGAAATGGGTCAAGCAAGGGTTTTGAATGTTTCCAGCCTGGATTGCAAAGGAATTCAGTAACACCTACTTACCTGCACACATGCAGACACACACACACACACACACACACATACATATATTTTATTGAGTACTTGCTATTGGCCAGAGACTGCCTTAGATGTTAAAAATGCAAAGACACATAAGACAGGGCCCCTGACTTTAAATTTTTACAATCAAAGTGGGATAACAATATTCAATAAGCAGTTTTAGAGCACCCAATATCTTCTAGCAATAATACACAATATTATATAGAGAAGTTTAGAAATCGGGAGAGGGAACTATAGATTTGGTTGTATGGGAAGGGAAGTACAACTTCAACTTATGTGCATGGAACTCAGGGTCATGGAGGGACTTTCACATAGAAATGTACAGAGGACAAAGGCAAAGGGAGGTGAATGCAGATTCAAGAGGGCTTAGTGAAAGTAGATGGCCTCAAAAGAGAAAGTATCAAGAAGGAAGAGACAGAGGCAGAAATTCAAACCTGAGGCTACAGTCACATTTAGAGTTGGCAAATTAGATCAACTAAGATGAGTTAAACACAATCAGGGCAGAGTTGGGACAGTGTATATTACTCGAAGGAAGGAGAGGCTTTATTCAACGGTGGTGGTGGTTGGGGGTTGCTTTGCAGAGGTCGAGGTGGGAAGGATTAAGAAGAGACCATGAAGGAGGTCTATGCTGTCAAGGAACCCTCTGTTCTTGGGACTTTTCACTAAAGACTGGATGACCATGTTAGGGATATCACAGAAAACCCCATAAAAAGATAAAGGATTGTTCAACCATGGTGTTTTCAAGAAAAGCATTACAAATGGAAACAAAGTATAGAAGTTTATAAGCTATTTGCCTTTTTTTATACCAATAAATCAAAGAACATCAGATTTATCCAAATACTAATTTTGTATTTGATGACTTGCATTTAGATACGGTTCCTTGAGTGAGAAAGGTAATTTACCTGAAAGGTATCTTACCTGGCAATCAGACATAACCCCTGGTCCATGGTATGTCCAGGAACATCTTTGGCTCATATGAATATCATTAGTAATAATGTGTATAGTCATGGTGTGTTAGGCACACTACAGGTTCTCTTGAAACTCAATATTTTTATAATACTGTGATTTAACAATTAGCGGTCACAGGTTAGGAGCTTCTGAAGGGGAAGGAATGTGTATTATAACCCTGCATGTGCATCCCTCACAAGGTCTGATACACTAGTAAATATGTAATAAATAAACCGATGGAGGTCTTTGGTAATGCAGTAAAGTGGAGCAGGAAAACTTTTTCAGTATCTAGTCACAAAGATGATTAAGAGATTAAAAAATAGAGGTAAAGTGTAAGGGGATGTCTTTTGAAATAGCCTTCGTATCTGTGAATGGTCATTGCGTTAGAACATATACCTAGACTTTAATAAGGCTGACTTAGATTGGGTATGATAAAGCTGTTTTGGCAACACAGGCTGATAGATGCTGAACTCAGATTGCCAAAAGGATGTGAGTGGTAGATGTCTGAAAGTGCTTGAAAAATGAAAGCAATGTATGTTGGAGATTTTATTCCTTTTCCTTTCCCTTCACTAACACAGCGATCCAGTCCTCCATAGAAACTTTCTCTCCTTGTAATATCACTCGAGTGAATCTTCTATTTCTTGGAGTTTTGATACTAACCACCTATTGGTCATTCTTAGGGCCCAAAATCAGTCTATTATGCCTGCTGCCTTCCCCACGGCAAATGACTCAGTGCATCTTCAGTGAACATTAAACTGTGAATGTCAGGGAGTGAGGCGCCACTAGCAATAAGCAATGAGTGTGAGTGAGAGATGATGGTGTGTGTGTGCATTTCCTGTGGTTATGTCAGCCCTCTTTCCATTCATGGGAAAATGTGCTTCCTCACACTTCCTTATGAGAGGACCCGGACTCATTGCTTATTGTGAATCGTGAGTTATTTTTTCCATCCAAATACACCGGGAACGGAAACCAGGGACTTGAGTACATTATATTTCACTTTGCCAAATCTCTCTTGCCTTACTCTTTACTGTTTGTTTCCGCTCATTTATAAATCACCTTGCACTGTGGTCAGGCATTTACTAGACGCTTTGCTGGAGCCTTTGACAACGGCCATCCTCACTTGACAGGTGACACTCTGCTAAGAAAAACGCCAGAGGAACTCAAACACAAATCTCTCCCTCCTCCCACTTGGCCTCAATCTGGACTTTCTCCTTCTTCCCTTCTGTCGGCTTCCTGTTCTCTCTTTTCCATTCCATTGCCTTTCCCAATTTCATATTCAAAGATGCTTTGAACACAACAAAAATACTGCCAAAGCTAATTATAATTGCACATGAATTTTGTTATATTACATAGATTTCTTCTAGTCTGAATATTTCAAATTGACCTCTGAGAGGTAAAAAGAATGGGTGGGATCATAGTTCCCTCCCTTCCCCCTCTCTGTTCAGTTTCTGTTAAGGGGAACATTCTTTCCCTCCCTGTCTGTGCCTATTTTTATTCCCTGTCCCCTGCACCCTTATTTAAACCTAAAATATTGATGAGCTCTACTTCAAGCCCAGCATTTATTAGCAGAGCCACAGCTCAGTTCAGTACAGGTGGCTGCAAATCCACAGGGTTCCTGAGAGGCCAGAGGCAGTGAGGTGCAGAGGATCATATAGGGAGGACAGATAACACTGAGCACTTATTTGAATGTCCTGTGGACTTGGGGTAGAGTTACATGGGTGGGAGAGGGGGCAAATTTGAGAAACAATCTAGGGGAGTCCCCTAAGTCAGCAGGATTCAGTGGCAGTGGGTGTATGGTGTGGATTCCAGGGAAGGCAGGAGGCTATAGCAGTCAGGGTGGGAACTTGTGTCCGGCTGCTGGTGTTCAACTGCCAGCTCCAGATCTTACTAGTGGCCTAATCTGGGGCATGGCCCTTAACAGCTCTGAGCAGTTTTCTATAAAATAGAGACCATAATAGTTTCTAGCTCACAGAGCTTGGAGAGAAATTAGATCACGGATATAAAGGCATTTAGCTCAGTGCCGGGCATATAGAATGTAATCAATAAGCAGTAGCAATCATTATGTGTTGTCCTTTTTACTGATGTCCATCGGTAATCAGCAAATTGTAACTATTATTTCTTTAGCTATCTCCATGAGGGAAAGTTTATGAAAATGGTGTTTAAAACCAATCTTTAGCCTTAGGAGAAAAAGGAAAGGCAAGCACAATTTGTCCCATAGATAACAGAAACAATTCTGGGCTGATATCAACTTACTAAGTTTTCTACACTGTCCAAGACATTAATTTTCTTGCTGTTGGTTTCTGTGAGTGATATCTCAGTTGTGTAATGTATGTGTATGTGTCTATATGTTGTGTGGGCATGTATATAGACATACACGTATACACACACACAGGATGGTGAGTGAAATATTTCCTGTTGCTCTGGGATTGGTATCTGGGGCACAAAGCCTGCCGAGTGTCAGGACCTCTGCAGCAGGAGGCTGGACAGCTGGGAGGTGGTTCACAGGTCTGGGAGCTGGAGGACTGAAGGGTGGAAGAAGTCAAGCTGGAGGTGAATCCTTTACACCAAAGGGTTGTGCTGCAGGGAGGCTCACAGGCACTCCGAAGAACTCACACGTGTGTCTGAGGAGAGACAGACCACAATTGGAGCCTGCCGTATGGAGGGTTCTGATGGCCAGTCTGGGTAAATGGGAGATGCAGCCATAGTCAGCAGAGAGAGGACAGACAGTGGCCAGCCACGCAGAGGCACGTGCCCTCCCCACCAACATCACTGGGAGAATCAGGATTTTCAGAGTTAGGGTACAGGAGGTGGTTCAGAGTCAGAGCGCAATCCCAGATTCCAGCTTGTTAGGGTTGAATGTGTCCCCCACAAAAGGATAGATTGGAGTGGAATCCTCTGTACCTCAGAATGTGGTCTTATTTGGAAAGAAAGCCTTGCAGAGGCAATGAAGTTAAAATGGGGTCATCAGGGTGGGCCCTAATCCAGTGTGACTGGTGTCCTTATAAAAGGGGGAAATTTGGAAAGAGTCATACACAGAGGGAAGACAGGAGAATAGACATCAGGAGAACTTCAAATGATGTTGGAATTATGCTGCCACAAACCAAGGGGTTTCTGGGGCTACCGGAAGCTGGCAGAGGCAAGGAGAGATCCTTCCCTGGTGCTTTCAGAAGGATCACAGCCCTGATTTGGGGCTTCTTTTCTTCAGAACTCAGACAATACATTTCTGTTGTCATAAGCCCCACAATGTGTTGTACTTTGTTATGGCAGCCTGAGAAAACTAATACATAGCTCAAAGCTGTGCAGGAGGGAGGAGAGGGAGATGTGATTTGAGTGCTTTAGAGATCGAAAGTTTAACCTGGGCTGCACTTGAAGAGCCAAGCATGACCAGAAAGTTATGGAATCTGTCCAAGATCTTATTGACCCGTGTCCTACGTATTAGGAAAGGGAGGCTCTATAGAGCAGAGATGGAAGCCGTGATGGAAAAAAATACAAGTATTTTATGCATACACCCCACCGAGTTTAGACTGCTCAATATACTGGTTACATACAGATTCACACATCCTCTGCCCACCAGATGCTTGGGAACTTGGCCAGGATTACTCTCAGGCTGCGTGCTGATTACCATGACAACATAGGTAAAAAACAGTCCTGTAGCTTCCCCAGTTTATAGACTTGGAGCCAGGTGTAGTTCTAAATGCTCTAAGCGTGAATGTTCTGTGATTAAATCTGATGTTTGACAATGAGCCCTGGGGACCATAAATCACTGAAATCTGAGAATGCTCCAAGGGCAATAACAGAACTCCTTCAGTAAAAGAGCTACTTTGCAGGCAGCTTAGAGAGAAGACCCCTTTTCACATCTTGCCTTCACATCTAGATCAGCACCAGAAGCTCCATACCCGCAAGGATCTCTGTGATAGTCAATTCCCAGTGGCCTCTGTCACATTCTTCTGGGATGATGGGCTTTGTCTTCATTCCCAATATATCTCACTGAGCTGCCCTGTTAAGTGTCTGCACAATCCCAAGAGCGTGTTGGTTGTGAGCTGATTTTCTGGGGTGAATGGGCACCAAGGATTTCTACCATTTTTCCTCGTGGAGACAGGGAGAGAAGAGTCTTGGCAGGTTGGGAAGTAAGTTATGTTCATCCTGCTGGGTCTCAGTAGGGGTTCACTGCTCTAATTAGCACTATCTGTCTTCCAGGACAGGTAGGGCTGCTCAACCAGGGCCTCTTCAACACAAACTTTCCTTTTCTTCACCTTACAGGGGATGGAATTAGAGTGATTTTCCTGATTCTCTGATGCACTAGATGGTTCTTGGTGGTCTGCCTCGGCATGCCCAGCTTTGGCTATTTTTGAGATGATGGTAGCCTAGAAGAAGGGACATTGGAGGAGGAGATGGCAAGGAACTATAGGGCGCATGGGGAGGCAGCAGAGATACCAGCCTGGGCTTGTCATGATGTCCTGGGCCCCCAGAAAGAAAGAAGAGGATGGATATGCTGAGGAGTCCTAGCAGGAAAAGGGAATTCTCCTCTTTCTTTTATTATTATTATTGTAGATTCAGGGGGTAGATGTGCAGGTTTGTTACATGGATATATTACATAATGGTGGGGTTTGGGCCTTCAGTGAACCCATTATAGTGAACATAATACTAATACTAATACATAATACTAATACTAATACATAATACTAGGCATAATAGTGAACACCAAAATAGTGAACATAATACTCAATAGGTAGTTTTTCAGCTCAGCCTCACACCTCCACACTTTTGGCGTCCCCAGTGTAGATTCTTTTCATCTTTATGTTCATGTGTACCCCTTGTTTGGCTCCCACTTATAATTGAGAACATGCAGTGTTTGGTTTTCTGTTTCTGTGTTAGTTCACTTAGGATAATGGCCTCCAGCTGCATCTGTGTTGCTGCAAAGGATATGATTTAATTATATTTTATGGCTGTATAGTATTCCATCATGTATATACACCACATTTTCTTTATCCAACCAACCCTTGTTGAACACTTAAGTCAATTCCATGACTTTGCTATTGTGAATAGTGCTGCGATAAACATACGAGTGTGGGTGTTTTTGATAAAACAAATTCCTTTGGGTAGATGCTCTGTAGTGGGATTACTGTAAGGCTTATTGTCGAGCTTAAAATTAGGAACTGAGACCAGTATAAGGAAAACTAAATTCCAGTTGATTTAGCTCCCGGGCGAGGTTCTGTGGTCCAGAGAGTTTTCCTTATACTTACTGGTCTCAGTTCCTAATTTTAAGCTCGACAATAAGCCTTACAATTACTGTGTCAAATGGGAACTCTCCTATTTCTAAATCTGCTTTGTTTTAATGGTTATTTCCAGTACTCCAGGTATTCTTGGTGGGAAATCAAATATCCCTCCTTAATACCTACCTTTACCTCCCATTGGAGCTTGGCCCTGGACGTTGAACCTGGGATGTTTATTGGGATGTTTATTCCCATCCACTAGTTGGCTCTGCTGGGGAAAGAGGAAGGCAAAGACAGCAGCCAGGATTAAGGAGGTCTATTTTCTTTCTATAAAATAAGCTGCATGGGGAGGTGGGAGGATATTGGAACATGTTTATAGGTCTCTACTACTTTAAGAAAATCCTCTTGGTCACCCTTTCTCTTCAGCTCTTATCTCTCTTTCTTTACAAATTGAAGTCTATGGACCACTGCCCCTTTCCTGAAATTCTCTTTCTGGAACTCCTGGGACTCTATCCTTGCCTGGTTTTACTCTCTTCTCTTAGGCAGTTCCCTTTCCATTTCCTCCTGTGACTCCTCTTCCTCTACCTGTCCCTTAAATCCTGGCATCTCTCAGGGCTTGTTCTTAGCCCTCTGCTGTTCTTTCTTTCTGGGCTCTTTTACTCATATCCTTACTGACGACTTTCAAGCCTGTATTTCCAGCCAGGAAGTGTGTCTTGAGCTCCAGGCTCAGAAATCCCATTTCTTACTAGAGAGATCACTCCATCTGTATGTCATGCGGATACTTTAAATAGAAAACATCTCAAGTGCTCTATTCATTCCCACTCCCCAAAACAGCTCCCTCTCCTCTCTTGCCCCCATAGACTACCAGCTGGCAAGACCAGAAATGCAGAAGTCTTTCTTAACTCTGTCCTCTACCTAATGCCACATCCAATCAATCACTGAGTCCTAATAATGCCGACATCTAAATAGACCTCAGCTCTATCCGCTTCTCTTTCCCACTGCCTCAGTCCAGATCACAGGCATCTGTCATTCAAGGGGCAGGGATGCAAGATGTATGGGCTCTCCAGGATTACTAGTTTCTTGACCCACCTTCACAGCAAGATTGTTTAAGTGTATATTTATCATTTATTTAGAGGGAAATTGGAGAAAAGCAACACCCATGGAAGGAGCAATCAAATTATTTTTTATTGCAGAGGTTGGCAAATGAAGGCCAGTGAGTTGACCACCTGTTTTATAAATAAATTTTTTTTGTAAGACATCCATACCTATTCGTTTATGTGTTGTACTTGGCTGCTTTCACGCAACAATGGCAGAGTAGAATAGTTGTGACAGACACAATCTTGCCTACAAAGCCTGTTTACTGTCTGGCTCTTTACAAAAAAAAAGTTTGCTGACCTCTGTTTTATTGCCCTGAACAATTCAGCTCTGACTTCGCACTTGCATTCTTCCTTATTAAATAATTTAGAAATCATCTGCTGTAAGTCTACCATGCCCCTTGGTAGGGTTGCTGGGGGGTGGTTGAGGCAGGAAAGGGTCTCACAACCACCGTGGCTAACCAAGCATTTTTCCAATCACATGCAATGTGTCTGCTTGGCAAGACATCCGGAACATACAATTGTCTCCTTCTTGTTCGTTTCCATTGATGTTTTAGAAACTTAGTGAGAATTCATTTCCCTTCTTAGATGGACACCCCAGGCACTACCCAGCTGCCTCCCCTTAATTTGCTTTTGATGTCATGGGCCTCCTATCGGGTATTCCTGCCTCAAGTCTTGCTCCTCTTCAAACCATTCTCTGCAATGCAGATAGGATAATCTTTTCCAAATGCATATCTAATCATGCCACTCACCTGATAAGCCACATTGCAGGGTTTAGAGAACTTACAGTATGTTCTCAGCTCTGCAACAGGGCTCAGCGGGCCTTTAGGATCATACAGAAAGGGCAACACGGCTTACCTAGCATTTGTTTTCTGGATCCAGCTTTGTTTTTGGCCTCATGCCTTGCCCTTCTCCCTCTTTTTCTTTTCCTTTTTCTTTTTTTTTACATGACAGCCATATTTTTCCTCTTTCAGTTCCCAGATGTGTGTGCCATGCTCCTTTCCTCTGGGTTTTTGTGAATTATTTTTCTCTATGCACAACACTTTGTTTCCCGCTCTTGCTGTTACCTGGCTAACTTGTTCATCGTTCATATCTGTGTAAATATCATTCTCTCGACTTGGGTCTATCTGCCCCTTAGACAAGATTAATTGCCCTTAATCTCTCTGTACTTCCCTTATCATAACATCAATCATTCTTATTTTTATCGTTTGTTTAATTATCTGTAAGTTTTATAAAGATAGAGATGACTAGCTTGTATTTCTTAAGCCTATCTGGCAATAAGCCCGTACTCAAATAGATATTGCATGGATAAGGATTGAATGCATGCATGAATGTATGAATGAGGACTTAGGAGCCTTTCTATACTGCTCATTATCCCCCAGTCTCCACAACCCACTGGTAACCAAGTCTGGCTCTAATTTTAATTTTAATTTTAAAGCGTTCTAATTTTCACCAACTCTCAGGTGCTTCCTTCTTCTATCTTATACCTGGACTATGACAGTGATCTTGTCTTCAGTATGGTGCTTCATTAAATTTCCATAATGATATCATAAATAAGTATCTATGTCCTTTTCTTTCTAGCCCATGGTATAAACACCAAGCTGTTTTGCCTGTTGGATCAATTCCTATAGCCCATCTCTTGTCCCTCTGTCCTCATGACCTAGAAATGCTGAATTACCTGTAGTTCTACAGAATATACTAGGATGTTTCATGCCTTCTAGCTTTCCCCTAATTTTCTCCATACTTGGCACATCCCATCCTGTTTTGTGCAGCTGGAGAACTCTTGTTCACTTTCAAAACTCAGTCCAAAGGCACCTCTTCTGTGGAGTTAGTCTGAACCCTTCCTTCTTTGTTCCCCAGCTGAATAAATGGCTGTCACAGCACCAATATCACTTTTTTTTGTATGCACTTATTTGTCTTGGCTTTTCTATTTTGAGGGTAGAGGCCATATCTGATTCTTGTTTATATCTCTAGCAACTAGCCCAAGGCTGGCACTTTTGGCTGAAAAGTAGAATGAATGGAAGTGATCTCTAAAGTTCCTGCTAACTACAGCATTCCATGCATTAAGAAGCTAGTCCTGATATTACAGGCGTGCACCATCACGCCAGGCTAATTTTGTGATTTTGGAAGAGACAGGATTTCTCCATGTTGGTCAGGCTGGTCTTGAACTCCCGACCTTAGGTGATCCACCTGCCTCAGCCTCCCAAAGTGCTGGGATTACAGACATGAGCCACCACGCCAGGCAAAAAAGTTCATTCTTGCAGCTAATATTTGTTGGTGTTTATTCAGCTGTCATTTTTGCCTTTCTCCCTCCTAATACTGGTTAGGTTTTTGTCTGGATATCCATCCTTCTCCAAGAGACCATGAGCTTTAGGGGGAGTTGACATCCCTACTACCATGGATGTCTCTGATTGGCTTAAGCAATTAGAACTTTTTAACTTCTGGTCCAAAGTGTTTGTCTTGTGGATGGGCACAGACCTACATCCCAATTAGGGTGAATCTTAAGACTCTTGTTTGGAAGGCAGAGACAGAGATATACCCTCTCCCATTAGAAGTGCCTGAGGACATCTATAGCCATGATAGTGGCTGGTGGACATTCTGGTTTGAGTTTGGCTTTTTGCTATTTACCATTGAAAGCCTGTTCTTCAGCCTTTTATCCAGTTATTTCACTTCTAAGAATATATCCTAATGAAATAATCATAAATTCATCCAAAAATTTAGTATATCATTATTTATAAGAGAAAAAAATGGAAAACAGCCTATATAAATGTCCTTAAATGGATGAAGGTTAAATAAACTATATTGTACTCATAGGAAGAAATTTTATGAAACCATTACAAATCATATTTCTGAAGAATGACGACTTTGGAAAATGCCCACAGTATAGTGTAAAGTATAAAATGTAAGATGTAAAATTGGATTCACGTAGTGTGATCCTATTATCTTATTTACATATAGAGAGATTGGAAGGAAATACACCAGAATATTAACAGTTGTTTATGGGTCATTTTTATTACTCTCTTTATAGGTTTTGAACATTTAATATTTATAAATGTACACGTATCACATTTATAATGACAAAAATTCCATAAACATTGTCAATATTTTTGTAGTTTTGACCCTTTTCCAGAGACCCCAAAGGGTGATATCATGCTAATTTTTTATTTTGCTGAGGCATATATTCATGATGGGCCCTGGGGAGGCTATAGGGAAGGGACACACTTCTAAACTCTGCCACCCTTCACACACAGGCCAGGCCTTTTATGGAGCTCAGCACTGGAGGGAAATTAGAGTTAGGTGGAGCTGGGGCGAAATCTGTCACCTGACATAGACACAAATAATTCTCACCTAAATAAAAGAATTGGTGACCTAGTTCTTGAAGCCAAGCTGAATCTGAAGTTGTATCTACTCTTTCCAGATTCTCTCTACCCCTCCCCTCCCCATGCTCGGGTCTAGGACTGTTACTGCATTTTGCAGATGGGAGACTGAAATGCTTGGAAGTGACTCATTCTCAGCCAGACTGGGATAGGGCCAAAAAGAAACAGTTTGGAACCAAGGCCATCTATCTCCCCAGTTAGGGGGCTTAATACCCAAGGTAGCTTATCACTTAGAACTATTTTCCCCCAGGCTGGTGTCGAGGGCAACCTCCTCCATCTAAAAGTCCTGCCATGGTTTGATTTTTCTTCTAGCACAATCCCAGCAGGAAAAGTTCTAGTACTTGCAGCTTGGAAACAGCAAGCCCTGTTTCTCCATTCTCATTCAAAACAGGTCAGATGAATAGGCAAGATTTTCTTCCTAAAAGATTCAGCTCCTTTGGCTACGTGAAAGAAGCAAGATCTTTTCCCCCTCTTCCTCTCTCCTCTTTCTCCCCGCTCCCTCTGCCCTTCCCCTGTTCTTCTCCTTTATCTTCCTTTTTCAGTATCTTTAATGGCTCATGCAGCTTAAAACTTCACTGGCAGTTTTCAGGGTTTTCAAGAGCATTGGATTGCCGGAATGAGGTGTGTGCCTTTCCCATGATCCCCATGACTTAGGCGTCTAAGTGATCCAGACCTTTCTCATTGTTGGACTTCGGGCTAGGGCACCACTCCATGCTCTTAGCTGTCATCCCCTCAATGGGGTATGGGGCATTTAGAACCTCCTTTCTAGTTTTGACTCCTCCCAGAGCCAGCTTTTTCCAGATGAGGCCACCTTCATCTAAGACCTACAGTGGCATTGGGCTGAGGGTGCTGTTCGGTTCTGGGCCTTTCCCTTTTGGAAATAGAATGTATAAAAACGATCCGCCTGTTTATTCTACAGTCTGGCAGTTGTCAGGGCTCCTCTGCATGCTTGGAGATGTGCCAAGAGATTATCTCACCAATATCATCTCCCTTGATTACTTGAAGTGTTAGCTGTGATCCTTAATGAGGGGACGTATTTTAGCCAGGACAAGATAATAGGTCATTTATCTTGCAGGTTCACCAGGATTTATTTCTGAGATTAGATTCTTCCAGGAGAGAGAGGAGTCTGGGGAATAACGAGACCCAGGGTTCTGGAGCGAGGGGCACACAGCTGTGGAATGCCATTGCAGAGGACGCTGGACACAGCCGGAGCCAAGGTCCCCAAGAGCCAGGATCGGGGCTTGGTTATCTTGGACTTGGTGGCACTAAGCACAGAACTGGTGCAGGGGAGTTACCCCAGCCTACCTTGATTTTTAAGGAGAGGTTGCTGGCAGAGTAAGTGGACAAAGCTTCATGTGTGCATTTCTGAGTCATGTCTTTCAGAAGCTGCCTTGTAAGTTGAACTCTGGCTGCCCTGTGGACGTTGTCGGCATATCTCTGACTTCAGCTAAAGTAAATGTCAATGACTTTATCTTTTGGCTCTGGGTGCTTTTGAATCCCTTCCTGCCTGATAAGGCACAACCACATCCATGGCTACACTCCTGTATGTTGGAGGATCTGATCTCTTTGTGCTGGAGTGACATGGATCACAGATTGGGGCTAACAGCACGTGGTATTTCACCTCCTTGCTCAGAGTTCCATGGCCACATGTGCCATGTGACTGACTCACACTTTCCTGAATTGTGTAACTGCTGCCTGGAGCCTCATGATAAACACCCCTTGGACCTTCTGACAGTGGTGGGACCATTCCTACTATGAATGGTCACAGACAACCTTGAGGGCTGGCTTCCTCAGATCTCAAAGACGGAATAGAACGTATAAGGTTCTAAAATCTCCCACTTCCAAAGATTCAACTTGCCAATATTTACTGAGTGTCCATCAGATGCTAGGCTCAGCACAAGATGTTTTCACTTATTTCAACCAACTCTTATATTGTTCAGTAGATATTATCATTATCCAATTTTATAGATGAGGAAACTAAGGATTGGACCAGGTAAAAGACTTGCTGAAAAAAATCACCTGGCTAGCAGTGGGGTATAAATTGAAGTTGAGATTGACTTGACTTCAGAATAGTGCATCATGTGTCTTTGCAGGCATGACTCTGGTCAGAAGCCCCATTTACACAGAACTGTCCCATATTTTGAAATTTTCTTCCTACATGATAAGATTTTATACCTCATCTTCCAGTAGATGGAGTCCCAAGAATGTCTCGATGAGGAAAGCAGCGGGAGGGGGGCAGGGACACACATCTGATTTCCACCCAGTCTTTCCTTTTCCGATTGCATCTTGCCTTGTTTTCAAAGGAGAAAAAGGAGTCAGTGTCGTATAGTGATGCAGAATTTTCTCTGGATTCAGACTGTTGGATTCAAATCCTGGCTGTGTCACTAATTTTGTGACTTTGAGAAAGATACTTCTCCTCTCTACGTCTCAGTGTTCTCATCTGTAAAATAGGGATAACAATCATCCCACGCTCATAAGTTTGTGATAATGAAATACAATAATGTATGTACAGAAGTTATTTGGTGCATAATGAATCCCATAATCAGTTGACCATTTATATTACTAATAAATAGCAGCTGGAATGGGTGTATAAATCAGTGCAACTACTTTGGAGAACAACTTGGTGATACCCAGTAAAACAGAACATGTTCATAACCTGTGGGCCATCAACTCTTCTAGGTATACACATAAGAAACATATATAGAAATGTTTGCATCGGTATCATTTGTAATCACAAGAAGTTGAAAACAATCTACATATTCATTAATAGAAGAATGCATAGATAATCATATGGTCATACAATGAAATACTATACATCAATGAAAATAAATGAACTAAAGCTGCACAGGTGAACATAGATATATCTCTTGAATATAATGCTGAGGAGAGTTAGTGGAAACCCAGCTAGGCATTCATTAAATCTTAAAGCTCCCAAATCTCCTTTGACTCCATGTCTCACATCCAGGGCATGCTGATGCAAGGGGTGGGCTAGTATGCCTTTGGGCAGCTCTGTCTTTGTGGCTGTGCTGGGTACAGTCCCTGAAGCTGCTTTCACAGGCTGGCATCGAGTGCCTGCAGCTTTTCTAGGCACAGGCTGCAAGCTGTTGGTGGATCTACCTTTCTGGAGTCTGAAGGTTGGTGGCCCTCTTCTCACAGCTCCCCTAGGTAGTACTCCAGTGGGGACTCTGTGTGGGGGCTCCAACCCCACATTTCCCTTCCATACTGTCCTTGCAGAGGTTCTTCATTAGGGCCCGACCCCTGCAGCAGACTTCTGCCTGGACATCCAGGCATTTCCACACATCGTCTGAAATCTAGGCAGAGGTTCCCAAAGCTCAACTCTTGTTTTCTGCACACCACAAGCTCAAAACCATGTGGAAGCTGCCAAGGCTTGGGGCTTGTCCTCTCTGAAACAATGGCATAAGCTGTATGTTGGCTCCTTTTAGCTATAGCTGGAAGTAGAGCAGCTGGGAAGCAGGGCACCAAGTCCCAAAGCTGCACAGAACAGTGGAGCCCTGAGCCTGGCCCATAAAACCATTTTTCCCACCTAGGCCTTTGGGCCTGTGCTGCTGTGAAGATCTTTGTCATGCCTTGGAGACATTTTCCCCATTTCCCTGGCACTTAACAAATACATAAGTTCCTCATTATTTATGCAAATAAGTAAAGCAGCCAGCTTAAATACCTCCCCAGAAACTGAGTTTTCTTTTCTATCATAAGGTCAGGCTTCAAATTTTCCAAACTTTTATGCTCTGCTTCCCTTTTAAACATAAGTTCTCATTTCAAACTGTCTTTTTGTGAATGCATTTAATGGAACACTTTCAGAATAAGCCAAATAATCTCTTGAATGCTTTGCTGCTTAGAAATTTCTTCCATCAGATACACTAAATCATGTCTTTCAAGTTCAAAGTTCCACAGATCTCTAGGGCAGGGGCAAAATGCTGCCAGTCTCTTTGCTAAAGCATAGCATGAGTGACCTTTACTCTAGTTCTCCGTAAGTTCCTCATCTCCATCTGGGACCACCTCAGCCTGCACTTCATTGTCCGTATCACTATCAGCATTTTGGTCAAAACCATTCAACAAGTCTCTAGGAGGTTCCAAACTTTCCCACATCTTCGTGTCTTCTTCTGAGCCCTCCAAACTGTTCTAACCTCTGCCTGTTACCCAGTTCCAAAGTCATTTCCACATTTTCAGGTTATTTTTATAGCAGTACCCCGCTGTCCTGGTACCAATTTCCTGTAATAGTCCATTTTTACACTGCTATAAAGACACTCCCTGAGACTGGGTAATTTATTAAAAAATTTTATTTGACTCACAGTTCTGCATGGCTGGGGAGGCATCAGAAAAATTACAATCATGGCAGAAGGCAAAGGAGGAGCAAGTACCTTCTTCAGAAGGTGGCAGGACAGGGGTGGAGTGGGAGGTAAGGATGTGCCATACTCAAAACCATCAGCTCTTGTGAGAACTCTTTCACTATCATGAGAACAGCATAAGGGAAACCACCCCCGTGATCCAATCACCTCCCATCAGGTCCCTCTTTTAGCATGTGAGGATTACAATTTGAGATGAGATTGGGTGGGAATGCAGAGCCAAACCACATCAATGTGTGATGATAAATATCACATGATGCAAAGGGAAGTTACCTTTATTATGCAAAAGGAGGATATCAGTTTATTAGAATATTTCCTTTCACAGGCTGAATGGTTGGTGCCTAGAGGGTAGTAGGCAGATTTCTAAGAGGGTCCCTAAGAGTAGTCCACCTGGTGTACTCACAGCTTCTCCCAGTTATTCAATCAATCACAGCTTCTCCCAGTTATTCAGTCAATACTGGTGGAGCTTCTGCTGTGAAAGGATTTTGCAGATGTCATTAAGGTTCCTAATCAGTGGACTTTAAGATAGGCCTTAAGATAAGTTATCCTAGATGGGCCTAACACAATCAGCTGAGCCCTTTTAAAAGGGGTGGGGCTCTTCCCGGTGAGAGAGATTTGAAGCATGGGAGGGATTCCGTGAGGGAGAGTTTTTGTTTCTTGCTGGAATGAAAGGGTCTGTGTGGCAAGGAGCTGAGAGTGGCCTCTGTAAGCTGAGGCTAGACCCAGTTGGCAGCCAGCAAGGAACCAGGGACCTTGGTCCTACACCAGCAAAGAACTGAATTCTGTTAACCCAGAGAAGCCTGGAAAAGAACCATGAACCACTGATGAGATGAACAGTAAGTAAGTCTGGCCAATATTTGGATTTGTGTGTTTCCCTGAACAGAGAATCCAACCCCACTGGGCCTGAATGTCTGACTTACAGAATTGTGAGGTAGTACAAGTATTGTTCTAAACTTCTAAGCTTTTGGAACTTTGTCATGTGGTGATAGAACTAACGTATGTAGAAACAGTGTTATTCTTTGTCTCCCATCCAACTACTAACCAGGCCTGACCCTGCTTGGCTTCTGAGATCAGACAAGATGAGGCCTGTTAAGGGTGGTAGAGCTGTAGACGACAATCTTATTCTTTGTGTAATTTTTGTACCTCTGAACTATGTTCTAATATTTTTTAAGAGGATTAGAATGGGTTGGAGCTAGGCAGTGTTGCAGAGTTCTGGACCTGACCCAGAAGCTAAGTAAACAATTGGCTGAAAAATAAATAGCCTGTGTGTTGGTAGGTAGTGAAAAAACAAACCCCAAAACAATACATGTTGAATTGGAGACAGTGTATGTCGGTGTGACACCACTGAGGCTAATTCAGCAACTAAGTGGGGCTCGCTGTAAGTGAATTGGGTATAGATGGTGAGGGTCAAAGCCTTTATTGAACCAGGTGAGTGAAGTTCTGTGAAGTTTTTTGAAGTTCAGGGTATCTGAAAAAAACTTCTATTGCTGGTCAGAATCTCTTGGTTGCTCGGAAGGACTTTGAGCTCTTAGGTTATTTAATATTTTTGGGGTTGAGTGGGGGATGGGTAGGATGGGAGGGGAGGTCTCCCTGCGCTGGCAGAGGGCATGTTGGTACATCCTGGGGAAACGTGCTCCTCCGTGCATCTGTTGTAAGAACCAACACCCACACCTCTCTCATCACTTGAGTCCTTATCATCTTCAAACTCCTCCTGATTTCAAAAAGTGATTAGCAGATACAGAGGTCCAGGACCACAGAAGACTCGGGACCATGGCCTGGAATGACCAAGTCAGACATGTTTCAGCAGTAATTTGAATAAAACAAGGGTGTGAACTGGGGCTTCTCTCTTCCCACCTTTGGGAGTTGTTAAGTGAGTATAGTGTTTCTTCATGAAAGACCCCCAGACCAGCTCATCCACCTGCTTGCTGCATAGCTCAACCCAAATGCTCAACTAGAAATCAAACTCAATACTGTTTCCTGTGATCTAATTATCTCACTTCCTTCAACCTTCCTCACCTGGTGGATCCTCTTCCATTAGAACCTCACCATTCACCTGGCTTTCCCATTAGAAACCTAGGACTACTCCAATCATTTCAATTACTTTTCATACTCTGTTTCCATCTAGTCTTACACCTCTCTAGAATGTGTTACCTCCGTTTTCTTCCCAGTCTTGGTTAAGGCTTATTTGTATATAAACTTTACAGAAAAGTTTACATTCAAAAGCCAAAGCAAAGTTGCCATACTTAGATAATTCCCGTATGCCCTGCACTCAAACTGTGTATTATTTTCTTCCCTTTCTCTTTTCATTTCTCCTTCCTCATCTCTCTCTTTCCCCGTATGTGTATGGTTCTTTTCTCGAAACCGTTTGTGAGTAAGTTGAGGCATTACCTCCCATTTACAACTCGACCCTTCACTGTGTATTTCCAAAGAAAGAACAAGGATATTCTCTTATAGTATAATAATCAAACCCCACTATAATCAAAATCAGGAAATTTGACATAAATATAATAGTTGTAGTTAATTCACATAGTCAAATATCCATTTTCTCAATTTTCTTTATAATATCTTTTTCTAGTTCAAAGTTTACCCAGGATTGTATGTTGCATTTAGTTGTCATGCCTCTTTAGTTTCTTTAATTTGAAAGTTCCACTGCTTTTCTTTGACTTTCTTGACCTTGACATTTTTTTAGAGTACTGGGTAGTTATTTTGTAGAAAATCGCAGAACTTGGGCTTGTCTGATACTTCCTTTCTTCTTTTAAATGGAGCAATAACATTCCCTTGGGTAGGGTTGTTGGGAGTCCAGATTGGCGAGAGGGACATCGGGAAAGTCTTTTCGGAAGAAGTGAGGTAAGGCAGAAAAGACAAGTGGGAATTTGCTAGGGACAAGGGGTGGCATTCCAGGTAGAGGGAACCTGGCATGTGCATTTGTTACAGGGAGAAGTACAAACTGGGAAGAAGTGACAGGAGAGGTCTCTGGTCATCTGCGTGCACACGCCCTCCTTGAGGGCAGTTTCCTGGGTTCAGACCTCAGAACAAACAGTGGGGCCTAGCAGATACTGTTAATATTAAAATGCAAAATCAGAAGGGCTTGTCTTTCGTTTTTTGCCATTGTAAAATGTATTCTTTAAGCAATCCTCTAAAATCACACATTTGGTCCTTTTCGTATTTTTAATAATATAAACACTGCTTTGCTGTTTCAGCCTTTACTGATGCCCGCTGTGTGCCAGGCACCGAGCTAGGAGTGCTTGTTATCCTCCCAGCCCACTTTTTGCTTTGCAATTATTATGCTCCTGAATCCTCCTGCCACTCAAATAGGGAAAGTGTTGTTTCGCTGCTACTTGACAGATAAGCAAAATGAAGCTTGAGGACTTTATCCAGGTCACTCATCCAGAAAGATGTCAATGCCAGCGTTCTAATCCTAAATCCTTACTGGGTCTTCCACAAAGGCCAGTTGCCAGACAGGACAGGAAAGAGGTTCACACAATCAACCTCACAGATCTCTCTGCTCCGGGAGTTGTTGACTAAAGCATTCCACTTCCTGTTTGTGAGGTGGGCACATACAACACTGTGAAATGCAGTAATGCCCCTGAATTTTTCTCATACTACCAGGCACAAAGACAGGCTCAATGACATGTAACTATTTAATGCTGATAAGGAAGCTCGTGTCTTTTCCCAGGGCAGGTGGGAGCCAATGAAGTGTTTAGAGCAGGAGAGGGGGCAGGCAGACCAAGCTGACTGACAGCTGTTTCCCCTCCATAGTGGCCTGGGAGGACTGCTGGCTCTGCAGAGTTTGATATTTCCTCAGGAGTACATTGAGGCTTGGAATTTTTGGCAGAATTATCATTTGGCAGGCTCATAATGTCAGTTTGTCCCAATATTGGTGATGTTAACTTTGCTTATTTGAGTAAGGTAGCATCTGCCAGTTTTCACTTCTTATAAGTCACATTTTCTTCCTTTGTAATTAATAAGTAATATATGAAAAAATCGTTTCAGGATAAGTGCCTGTCTTTCAAGAGACTTTAACTCACTAGTTTTAACCCCCATTGATGATTTTCCAAGTCCTTCATTGCTTCCGTATTTACTTGTTGGGCTCTTTTAAATACATATTTAGTTATATCTGTAAGAACTTACAGATTATTTTTTAAATTATATTTTATTGTGATAAGGACACTTAACATGAGATCTACCCTCTTAAAATTTTAAGTGTACAATGCATTAGTGTTAACTGTAGGTATAATGTGTTAAGCACACTTCTAGAATTTATTCATCTTGCTTAACTGAAACTTTATTTCCATTGAGTAGTAACTTCCCATATCCCCCTCCCTGTAACCAGTATTCCACTCTGTGATTTTATGAGTTTGGCTATTTTAGATACCTCATGTAAGTGGAATCAGTCAATATTTGTCTTCCTATGACTGACTGGTTTCACTTAGCATAATGCTCACAAAGTTCATTCATATTGTCACATATTGTAGAATAGCCTTCCCTTTTTAAAGGCTAGTAGTATTTCTTTCTTTTTTGGTGCAATGGGGGGTGGGGGGTCACCCAGGAGTGTAATGGCACAATCCAGGATCACTGCGACCTCTGCCTCCCAGGTTCAAGTGGTTCCCCTGCCTCAGCCTCCCGAGTAGCTGGGATTACAGGCACCTGCCACTACACCCTGCTAATTTTTGTATTGGCCAGGCTGGTCTCGAACTCCTCACCTCAGGTGATCCACCCACCTCGACCTTCCAAAGTGCTGGGATTACAGGTGTGAGCTGCGGCACCAGTCTAGGCTGGTAGTATTTTGTTCATGTATATACCACGTTTTCTTTATCTGATCATTTGTGAATGGACATTTAGGTTGTTCCCACAGCTTGGCTATTGTAGCAGCTCTGCAGTGAACACATGAGTGCTAATATCTCTTTGAGATCCTGATTTCAATTCTTTTAGACAAATACCCAAAAGTGGGATTACTGGATCAGATGGTGGTTTTATTTTTAATTTTTTGAGGAACCACCATATTTTTTTCCATAGTGTCTACACCATTTTGCATTTCCATCAACAGTATGTACAGGTTCTAATTTCTCCACACCCTCACCCAGACTTGTCTTTTATTTATTTACTTTTTGATAGTAGTCATCCCGACAAATATAAGATGATACCTCATTGTGGTTTTGATTTGCATTTCACTCATGATGAGTGACACTGAATATTTTCTTCATATATCTATCGGCCATTTGAGAATCTTGTTTGGAGAAATATCTATTCAAGCCTTTGGCCCATTTTTAATTGGTTTTGGTTTGCTTTTTTTAATTACTGAGTTTCTGATATATTTTGGAGATTAACTTCTTGTCATATATGTCTTACACATATTTTATTCCATCTTGCAGGTTGTCTTTTCATTCTTGATTGGTTTCTTTGCTATGCAGAAGCTTTTCAGTTTGATGTAGTCTCATTTGTTTATTTTTGTCTCGATTGTTTGTGCTTTGGGAATTATATCCATGAAATCATCGCCAAGACCAATGTTATGAAGGTTTTCCCCATGTTATATTTTCTTAGAATTTTACAGTTTCAGTACAGTTTATACTTAATTTTTAAATCTATTTTGAGTTAATTTTCATGTATAAGATAATGATCTAATTTCATTTTTTCTTTTGTGTGTAGATATCCAGTTTTCTCCCAAACCACTTGTTTAAGAGACTGTCATTTTTTCCATTGTATGTTCTTAGAACCCTTGTCAAAGATCAGTTGACCAAATATGCATGGATTTATTTCTGAGCTCTATTCTGTTCCATTGGTCTATATGTCTGTCTTTCTGCCATTATCATGCCATTTTAATTACTGTAGCTTTGTGATATATTTTGAAATCAGAAAGTATAATATCTCCAGCTTTGTTGTTCTTTCTCAAGATTGTTTTGGCTATTCATAATCTCTTGTCATCCCATATGAATTTTAGAATTTTTTTTTCTATTTCTGTAAAATGTGTCATTGGGATTTTGATAGAGATTACATTAAATTTGTAGATTGCTTTGGGTAGTATGAACATTTTAACAATATTTTCTAATCCATAAACATGGAATATCTTTGTATCTTGTTTAATTTCTTTCGTTAGTATTTTGTTTTCAGTATAAATTTTTACCTCTTTAGTTTATTCATATTTTTATTTTTGGTACTATTATAAATGGGATTGCTTTTAAAATTTCCTTTTCATAGTTCATTGTTAGTGTATACAAATATAATCAACTTACGTATATTGACTTTTGTGTCCTGCAACTATACTGAATTCATTCTAACATTTTTAACGGAATCTTTAGCATTTTCTATATATAAGATCATGTTATCTGTAAACAGGAAGAAGTAAAATTGTTCTGAATGCCTTAGATGTCTTATTGTCTAATTTTTCTGGCTAAGACTTTCAGTGCTACATTGAATAGAAATGCAAGAGTGGGCATCCTTGCCTTATTCCTTAGAAATTCCTTAGATAAAACACTGTTTTTTTTTTAACCATAGAATGTTTTCTGTGGGCTTTTCATATGTAGGTTTTACTATGTTGAGGCAATTTCCTTCTAGTGCTAGTTTGTTGAAAGGCTTTTTTAAAAATAGATTCTTATGTTATTTAATCAGTTGTAATAAGTTATTATTTCTTTTGATGTTCAAATTACCCTGAGTTGGCCAGTAGGAGCTCTTTCAAGCTGACTTTGTGTCCTTTTGATGTGTCCCCAACGTTTTTTGAGAATTTTCTTCCTTTCTCGTGCAACAAGATGTTTCAGGCTCATCTTGTCCTTTCTTTGCCTGGGATCAGCCTTTTTCCCAAGGAATCTGGGTCCCTTTTAATGGAGAATGGTATTTAGAAACTATGATCTGGGTTCTGTGCACACTTAGTGCGACTGTTATATTATTGTTTCTAGGCTTTCTTGGAGACAGAGCTAGACTATGTACATATATATAACAAAAAGATAGATTAATACTTACCTAGGAAAATCATATGTTCTAGAGGACACTTTCTCCCCTTTTTGTATGACAACTCTCTTCTCTAACAGTAAGAAACTTGGCTTTTATTATTGCCAATATATTTACTCATTTTCTCAAACCTAGAGTATACGGAAAAGTTTCAGAATTCTTAATCCATATCACTGCTAAAACCAAACCTAAAATTAACCAGAGTTCAACTTTGGTTGTAACATTTTGTCTGGAAAAATAGTGTAAATGCACAGATTCATCACGGCTGACAGATGCACATGTCTATGTAACACATGCTCCTATTAAAATACACGTCCATCACTCCAGAAAATTCTCTCATCCTCTTTCCCAGTCAACACTGCCACCTTCCAAAGGAAACCATTTTTTTCTGACATTTTTTCACCGAAGATTAGTTTTGCCTCCTCTAGCACTTCATTTAAATAGAATATAGATAGAGTCTTTCACTTCTTTAGCTTGGAATAATGTAAGAATCATCCAAGTTATTGTGTATCAGTAATCCATTTCTTTTTCTTGCTGAGTTGCATTCTTTCATATGATTATACCTTGATTGTTAATCCATTTTCCTACTGGTGGACATTTGAGTTGAATGTGGATGCTATTAATTGTGATGATATACACATTTGTGTATGTCTTTTTGTGGACGTATACTTTCACTACTCTTGGATAAATACTTTGAAGTGGGATTGTTAGGTCATAAGGTAGGTGGGGCAGATTGTATTTTCCAAATCTGGCCACAATTGTTAGGTCATAAGGTAGGTGGGGCAGATTGTATTTTCCAAATCTGGCCACAAGAATATCTTCAGTCCTACATGCTTTTCTTCATTTCCTTTTTCCTTTTCCTTTTCTCTTTTCCCTTTTCCTTTTCCCTTTTCTTTTTTCCTTTTCTTTCTCTCTTTTTTGTTGAAATGTTCCTATTTTCTATCAAGTAAAAAACTACTTGAACCTGAGCAGACCTGTGTGGCAGCCAACCCAATGGACTTCATGTGACTTCTGACACTGAATTGTGAGACATCACATGTTGCCCTATGTGTATTTCCCTACATGCAAGGATCACAGTCCTGTGCTTCCTGTCTTCACTTGTCCCCTGTGTCAGACACATACACTCCAAGGTACCTATTGGACAGCTATACTTGGATGACTTCAAATATCTTTAATTCAACATTTCCAAATCTGAACACAAAATCCTCATCTCAAAGTATTTCTGCTCCAGTATTTTCTTTCTCTATAGGTGGGAACATCATCCAGAAATCTGAGATTTATCCTGGAGTCCTCTCTCTAATGAATCAACAAGTCCATGGATGTGTATTTCCTTAAGCCATTTTTTGTTATTCTTGCCTCCTCTTCTCCTCTCACCTTCGCCATCTGTCACCTGGACTATGGCAAGACCCCTGGCTGTTGTTCTGGCCCCATCTCACACCCCTCAAAGACGTTCTCCATAAAGCTGCCATTGTGGCCTGTCCAGAGTGCAAACCTAAACACCTCATCGAAGTTAAAAGCTGTTTCTCTCAGTAGGTGACATACATCATGGCCCTTCATGATCTGGCCCCTAATTCTCTCTTGTTGCTCTCCTTCCTTCTCCTCAAATCCCAAATCATCTTCATTTGCTTTTTACCTTTCATATTTGCTTAGAAGGCCTCCCATTATTGTTCCAACATAATCCTCCAAATCCATTGTGAAGTGTCACCTCCAGAGTCTTCGAGATCACTTCTCTGAAGACAGAATAAATAATTCTCAGATAGGTATGATTGCGCACCTGCTTTTCTCGCTATTACGGTGCACACCACACGCTGTATGTGCTCATTCTTTTGCTTGTCTCCTCTACTAGACTGTGGCCTCCTTGAGGGTGGAAACCTTTTCTTCTCTTTTCCTCACTGTTTTTGCCGTGCCTCTTATGGTACCAGTCCATAGAGACTGCTTATTTAACACTTTTTTTTTCTGTTATTGTTGAAATAGTGTTAGAACTATAATCAAATACTGCTGTTAGGTAATGTTTAAAAACTGGAAATTCTAGCTTTATAAAATGAAAGGGACCTATTGGCAAAGAAGATCTAAAGGATGCTTATGAGCATTTCATGTTCCTTTTTTTTTTAATTAGGTTTTGAGTATCTCCTAATTCATTAAGGATCAGGAAAGGGAAGAACACCAGCAGGTTTTTATCACAAGTCATTATTAAAACAGAACATTTTTTTTTCCAAAAATTTTCTCTGTGTAAAGCATAGAGTTGTCTGTAAAATCCGCGTTCGGGAAATGGCTTGGGTCTTGACCTAGTCCATAAAAATGGAACAACACTGCTGCTTGGCCTGCAGAGCCCCTCCACCTCTCTAAAGTATTTTCCTGATAAAGAGATGATTCATGTTCAGGTAGAAAAGAACGTATCTCCACATCTCAGTATGTGCCAAACACAGCTCGTCATCTTCTCTCCAGCCAGCGCCACCTCCTGTGCTGCCTATTTTTGTTAATGGTATCACCATCTTCCCTGCCACCCAGGCTCAAAATCTCCCTGTTATCTCTGCTTCTCCCTCCCTCCCCCACAACAGCCCATCTGCTGTCAATGTTGCCTGCCTGTTCCCTCCCTCACCTGTCTCCTCCCTCACCTGTTCCCTCCTCTGTTCTCATTGCTGCTGCCCTAATTCAAGTGCTTATTACCTCTTGCCTGGACTGCAGCAGTAACCTCCCCAGTGGTCTCTCTGCCTCCCTCAAATCAGTTTTACGTACCAGGTTAATCTTACTGAAGCACCGCTTTCATCACGTCCTAACCCTGCTAAACACCTCTCAGCGGCTCTTTTCTTCCCTGCAGAATAAAGTCCACATTCATTCAAGGTGTGGCCTTTGCGACATAATTTCTCATTACTCTTTTCATGTTCCCTATGCTTCAACTAAATCAAACTGCTTTTTCTTTATCACTCCCTCATTCATTGACTCACTAGATATTTACTCAACTTCTGGGCAAGGCGTGGAGGATACTGAAATGAAAGGCAGCATGTCTGCGCTCAAGCAGCTGATGCATCCCACCCTTCCCCACCTCTGGGCTTGTAAACCTCTCTGTCCCCACTGACTGGATGGCTCTCTTCACCCCACCCCCATCTGCCTCTGCCCAAATTCCACTCATGTTCCAATGCCCTGCTTTCCCCTAGTTCAAATATCACCTTTCTGCAGCTTTCTTCTGCCTTGCCTCTTTCTCCCTCCAAGCTGGAAGAATTCAACTCCTCCTCACAGGCTATAGCCCTTACCATGCATTCTCTTCAGGCTGTGTCTTGTTTTTTGTATTGAAAACTCTATGTTCCTGAGAGAAAGGTCTCTATCAGCTTCACCTCTGCATCTAAAATAACATTCAATACAATGCTGTACAAATACTAATTACTCAATTACATTTAGCAGAGTGAACAAATCTCCCAGAGATACCATGTAAATGATGCCCCCTGAGGCTTAGAGTTTAGAACTAGAAAACAATTTTTTTTTGTTCTTTGCTTCTCATTGTCAAAAAGCCTCTGGCCTTTTCACTACCATTTTTTTTTTTTTTTTTTTTAATATGGAGTCTTGCTTTGTCGCCCAGGCTGGAGTGCAGTGGTGAAATCTCATCTCACTGCAACCTCTGCCTTCCGGGTTCAAGTGATTATCTGCCTCAGCCTCCTGAGTAGCTGGGATTACAGGTGTCTGCCACCACGTCTGGCTAATTTTTGTATTTTTTTTTTTAAGGGTGAGTTTAGTTGTACTTTTCTTTAGTAGAGACGGTATTTCACCATCTTGGGCGAGGCTGGTCTTGAACTCCTGACCTGGTGATCCACCTGCCTTAACCTCCCAAAGTGCTGGATTACAAGCGTGAAGCACTGCACCCAACTACCGTGCTCTTTTTGTCCCAAGCATGATGTCCAATGCTGCATGGATTGGAGAACTCAATGCAAAGGGCCGGCTGGGTTCCTTAAACAGCCTCCTGACTTTGCATTCCTGGAGCTATGCTGTTTCAGAGCTGCTGTGGCGGCTTGGTTCCTTGGTGACCTAGTGTATGTAGGGTTTATTCTACCCTCTCCTAGAAGCATGGTGGGTTCCGTCATCTGGAGCACTCTGCTCCAGTATTGGGCTGGCAAAGGCAAGGCTAGGAGCCAGGAGGTTGGTGCACAGGAAAGCTCAGCAGGTGCTCCAGCCTTGTGTGTAAGGGTAAAGGGCAGCTGGCTGGGTGCCAAAGCCAGAGGCTGCAGCTGCTCCAGGACATGCCAGGGCCCTGGTGAAAATTGTAGTCTGGGGGCAAATTGATGAGTAACGAGGAGCTGGTGGCGAGTCCAAGCTAAGTACAGGACAGGGCTTCCAAAGAATGAAGGAACTTCATAGGCTCCTTTGGGAGCTCTTCATGGATGGAGAACTCAGATCACATTTCTTGGCATCAGTGGATCTGGCCCCACCCACTTTTCTAGTCTCAACATGCAGCACATCTCCAGGCACAGGCGCTGTTCCCCCTGAACTGCCTGCTCATGGTTATTCAGGCTCACTGCCCATTCGTGCCTCTGGGATTGCCTAAGCTTGTTGCCCTCCCTACTGCCTGTCCCATTCTCAGATTATGGAAATCCTCTCCTTCCAAGCCCTATTCAAATAGCACATCTACTCCATCCTTCCTTGGATACCCCACTCAAAATGCACCACTCCTTTCTCTAGTTGTAGAGCTCATTTTATTCGGCTCTATTTTATAGATAAGGTAGGTAGTTGTTGATAAGTCTGTCTCCTTCGATAGAGTATAAGATCCTTGAAATTAACCACATATTACTCTGATACATGGCCCCAATGTTTAGCACAGTTCCCAGGACACAAGCCCTGCAGCTGTCTAATGTTTGCCAAGTGGATATCTGAATGAAATACCATCATAGTGTTCTATGGGATTAATGTGCTTCCTGACAGGGTTTCTGCTTCCCAGAAGAGGAGGAAAACACAGACCTCTGGTCCCCCTGAGGCATCTTGGCCTCTGCCCTGACCCTGAGGGAGTTTTCTGTCCTGTGTAGTGCAGGCTTCAGCACCAGAGTCACCTGGTGAAGCCCTGCCCCCAAGCTCAGAAACATGATGCCATCCCTGAGCCTAATTCTGTTGTCTCTGTCTCCTGACCCCCTCATCCTGTTCCTTCTCCTGATGGTTTGGGGCTCCCCTGTTCCCCATTACTAATTTCTTTGGCCTTGGCAATCCGTCAGCATGTAGGTGAAGTGTTGGGTAGTCTTGCTCTGAGAGGTAGGGCAGGGACCAGCCCCAGCAGGGGGGTCTTGAGCAGTGACAAAGTAGACACTGTGCTTTGTCCTCTGTCTACCTTCCAACCATCCCCTTTGACTCACACATTTTTCAAAGAACTCAGAGCCCCTGGTGTCTGTCCAGTATGAGGATGTCATAGTGTGCTTTCTCATACAGCTTCCTCTGGCCTCATGTGCCTTTATATCATTCCCAATGAAGCTTGACATTTCTTGAAGGAAAGAATTGTATAATATTCTAGTATTCATAACATTCAGCATGTAGTAACTAGATAATGAACACTGCCGAATTCTACAAATGAAACCCCTGGGCATCAGCATGAGTCATAGGCATCAAAATAAACCCCCTGTGGTCTATGATTAAAATATCTTCACTGCCATGTTATCTATGATAACAAATAACTGGAAATAATGACCAACCATGAGGGGCTCAAGAGTCAGTAAATGATGGGGCATCACTGTGATGTAATATTACGCAGTTATTAAAATGATAATTATAACCATAATGTCTATGGAACAATATGAACAATATTTTTGATAGATTGGTAATTGATAAAGTAAGATTTAAGAAAATGGTCTGAAATTATCATTGTAATTATCACTATGCACTCTGACCAATCTGGGAAGGTGATATGAAAAATGAGCCTGGTATTAAGGCTGTTAAGAGTTTTTAACTGATTTTTTCTTCTACGTCTTTAAGGTTGTGATTATATCATCTTTTGTATAAAAAATTAAGTATACATTTAAGTAATATACAAATACATAAGTAATTTCTGCTTGTGATCTTGGGGCCACAAGTAATAAGAAGTCCGTCTGGCAAAGGAATGGAAGTACAAAAGGTGACTTTAATCAATGCAAATGTCTCATGTAGCTCATAGCCTTTCCAAATGAATTTTGATAAAGGAAGTGATGATACTGACAATCAAAATATATTTTCTTCACTCTTCTACTGAAATCTGCAAATTAGTGTGGAGGCTGAAAATAACCATGAGGTCCTATGAAAAAATAAGTCAACTCCAGTAAGGTTGGGAATTTCGGGGAAGAAAACCAATCTCACCTTGTGAATGGCTGATTCCTGACTATGTGGCACATAAAGATGTAGTGAGAAAAGTGGACAAAAACATTGAAAGGCTGGATTCTGTTTCGGGTCTGGTATTAAGGACCCATGACATTTCAGGAAAGCTGCTGACCTAAATAGGTATTTTCCTTCATCCACGTGGCCAGCCAATCCTGTTCAGCCAATTCCACACATTGAGTTCCTCCTGCTGGGTGGCAGCATTGAGCTCAGCATTGGCCACCCTTGGTTTCTGCCAGAGCTAGCTCATAGGGATCATGGGAGGATAAAATAATATATGGTGGAGGTTGTGGAAGAGCTGCACTAAATAAATATGAGCTATTGTTAAGAAACATGGAAGCATAGCTGTTCTGGATCGTTCCACAATGCTAACAGCTGATTCAGATCTAACCAAAATTGAGACAATCAGCTACTAACAAAGCTGGGAAAAACAAAGCCCTGATTGAAATGGGCTGCAGCTGACTTCTCCAATCCTCCCAGCTGGACTCATTCAGGTTTTCACAGCAAATTGTCTGTACCTCCATCAGGGCTGATCACCCTGTGTGGGACATGAGCTCTCTGCCTATGCACCTGCCTCCTCTTCTAAGCCATCACTTCACCCTCAAGAACTGCTTAATAAACGTGTGTGTGTGTGTGTGTATGTATGTGTGTGTGTTCTTAAAATCTGAAGGCCTCAGTGTGTATGTTTGTGAGGGAAAGGGAGAGAGGCAGGGAGAGAGGGAGATATTCCCTCTCTAAGCTAGCTACTTACCACTTTCTTGAAAGATACGTAATATCTTCATATATAAGTCACTATAAATGGACATTGGCCTTTTCCAGAATATGGCTCCCCTTCTTATTTGAGCAGAAACTAGATGAGTTAATTTAATACTTCACCGAGGGCATAGGGAGAGGATATAAAGGGGTAGGCAGTCAGTAGAAAAGGAAGTTGATAAAAAACAATCAGATATGGTTTGTGCCCTCACCCAAATCTCATCTTGACTTGTTGCTCCCATAATTTCCACGTGCTGTGGGAGGGACCCAGTGGGAGATAATTAAACCATGGGGTGGTTTCCCTCACACTGTTCTCATGGTAGTGAATAAGTCTTGAGATCTGATGATTTTATAAGGGGTTTCCCCTTTTGCTTGGCTCCTATTCTCTCTTGTCTGCCACCATATAAGTGTGCCTTTTGCCTTCCACCATGACTGTGAGGCCTCCCCAGCTACACAGAACTGAGAGTCCATTAAACCTATTTTTCTTACTCAGTCTTGGGTATGTCTTTATCAGCCGTGTGAAAATGAACTAATACATGATCCAAAAGGCAATCCAGTCCAAGCTAACGCAGAACTTGTTTGTGATGAGGCGCTGGCCCTTCCCTGTGCCTTCTCATTTTACTTCTCTGAGAAGTGCTGCAATGGGGAAATGAAGGTGATGCCCAGGTCAGCTCCTTAGGTCCTCCTTTCCTAAGATACAGGGCATAGAGATATTAGTCACAGCTAATGAGGTTTGATTTCATGAATCGATAACAACAATTTCAGTCCTTTATTGCTGAGTCACTTATTGGCATGTTGGTCATTTATAAACTTCACTGCAAACCCACAGCTAGTGTTGTGTAGGGGCAGAGGCAGATGCGTATTATGGGTATCGATTATAGAGATATGGTAGCACCCCTTCAGTTCACCCATTGCTATACTGGTGTTTAAACTGGGCGAAGAGGTTCCCAGCCTCTATGACTAGCCTTTTAGAGCTGTAGGTTGTTTCTTAGTAAATCTCAAATGAGGATAATAATACTAAGAGTCCGTTAACTGAAGGCTCACTATGTCCAGATAGAGTATCAACACTTGTTGCTATAAATTCTGAAGGATCAAAGGGTTAACAAATTGCAGAGTGAGGATTCAATTCCTGAACGTGGAATTGCGGACTCAATAAGAAATGATCACATTGAATAATTATTTATCTAATTAACAAGTATTGACTTAGCATCCACTGTGGGAAAAGTCTAGAGCTAGGCATACAGGAGGGATAAAGTTCTGCAGCCTCTCACCAAGCTTCAGGCATGTGACACTCACTGAAGTAATGACTTAATACATTACATTTCCCACCATTACTGTCACTAGTACTATAACCACCACTGTCATAGCTCTGCCAGAATCACCTCTACCATCACCATTGTCAATGCCAGAAAAAAAATTGTGGAGCATCTGTTTACATGTGGCCCTGTGGCACTTCTCAGAAGTGGTACTTGGGTCACAGCTAGGGCATGCTGAAGGATGAGGTGGTGCTTGAATGAAGATGAGATTGACAAACTCTAACTCTTAGCCTTGAGCAGGCTGCACATGCCAGTCTCCTGGGAGCTGTCAATCCAGGACAGAGCACGATGCTTGAAGAATGAAAAATGAGCTTGGTTTATATAATGTTCTGGGGGGAGGTGATGATTGAGGTGTCAGTCTCGTTTTCTGAGAGCCCATCTGCCCTGATTTCCTGATCAAAATTTCTAACAACCTGTCACAAAGGGCACCCTATTATATCAGGTGGTGCCTCACCTCTGTGAAACTAGAAGGGATGTTAAATGCACCAAGGCAGCATTTTAAGCCAACTGTAACCTCTTAAAACACACACACAAGGAAAATCTAGAACCAGAGACATAAAAGTGAGTCAGAGTCTATACTGGGAACTTTAGTATATCCATGTACATGAAATTTGTTTATATATATTCAGATGTACTTATATTCATATTATTCCAATCACAGAACCAAATGAGACATGCACGCTTTCAAGCACACAAATCCCACCCTTCCTATCTCCATGCCTTAGCTTATTTTCTATCTACAGCCTAACGTGCCCTTCTCTGAATCTGCAAATATCCAAATACAATTATTATGGGTTGAATTATATGCACCAAAAGATGCCAAGTCCTAACCCTCAGTACCTGTGACAGTGACCTTATTTGGAAATTGAGTCTTTGCAAATGCTCACGTTTAGATGAAGTCATTAGGGTGGGCCCTAAGACAATATGACTGGAGTACTCACAAAAAAGAGAAATTTGGAGAAGGAGACAGCCGTGTGTAGAAGAAAGATGACATGAAGATACAGGGAAAACACTGGTTATGAGCCAAGGAATGCATGAGGCTACCAGAAGCTGGGAGAGATGCCTGGAGCAGATTCTGTCTCACAGTCTTCAGCCTGTCACAGGGTTGGTTCCTTGACTTATGACTTCCAACCTCCAGAACTATGAGATAATCCATTTCTGTTGTTCTGAGCCACCCACTGTGTGGCAACCCCAGGAAACCACCACACAAATCAAATCTCAACATCAACCTACTTCCCATGGAACATCTTCTGAGTGTAGCCTGGCATTTAAAACACATTGAACTGTAGGTATTTGTTGACTGACTCACTGTTGGACCCTTGATGAATGACAGTGTACTAGATCCTATGATGATACAAACATGATACGGTTTTACTGTCAAGACTCTTCTAATCTTTGTGCATGGCAACATATAAACTCTATGTGTACCTGTAAGGCAGGATGACATAGGTGCTAAACAGATTCAGAATGACAAGTGACAAGAAAACAGCTATGACAGGGAGGGCTCTGTGGAGGAGCGAGTGGGCCTGAGAAGTACCTCAGGTAGTGGTTCTCTCCCTCTTGACAGCATGGGAGACCCACTAATAATCTTGACTCTGCCTGCCTGTGCTGCCTTGTCTAAGTAGACTGGGAGGTCAGAGCAGGTGCCCGGTCTGTGGTCCTGTGATGCTGTAGACAGACAGGTCGACATAGTTAAAGGAATCTTAGGCAGGCACTGGGTTTTGCTTCCCTTTCCAGAAACTTCTCTGGTGCTCACAGGGGATTGTGGGAAAGCTGAGCGTTAGCAGTCTGGGAGGGTTCGTGCGTACAGAATGTGGAAGCTACACGGCATGCTCCCTTCTTGCTTGCTTTGCTGCAGTAAAAACTCCCATGGTTGGGGGAGTCTAGGCTGGTAGTAGAAAGTGATGTAGCCCACGGCCGTCCCTCAACCTAGAGCTGAATCCCAGTGACGTTTATCATCAAGGGCTTTGAGGATCCTCAAGAATATGCCTTGGTCCCTTTCCTAGTCTTTTTACCTTGCCCCTATCTTGTCCCCCAAGCACTCAGAATTTTGATATGCTGTTCTATGGCCAACTGATACCCAAACGCTTGAACGTTCTTTTCTTTTCTCACCCAGCTCTGTTTGGTGAACTGCCTGACAAATCTACTTATGCTTTCTCCTATGTTCCATTTATTTCCCCCGTTTTTAAATTCAGGCATTCATTCTAGCATTTATCCAATACTTTTTTTTTAAGACGGGGTTTCACCATGTTGGTCAGGCCGGTCTTGAACTCCCAACCTCAGGTGATCCACCCGCCTTGGCCTCCAAAGTGCTTGGATTACAGGCATGAGCCACCACACCCAGCCTATCCAATATTTTTTAACTGATTCCTTTTTTTTTTTTCTTAAGAGACAGGGTTTCCTTCTGTCACCCAGGCTTGAGTGCAGTAGTGTGATGATAGCTTACTGCCAATTTGAAACCATGCGCTTAAGTGATCCTCTTGCCTCAGCCTCCAGAATAGCTGAGACCACAGGCATTTGCCAGCACAGCCAGCTACCTTTTTTATGTTTTGTACAGATGGGGATCTCACCATGTTGCCCAGGCTAGTCTTGAACTCCTGGCCTCAAGGAGTCCTCCCACCTTGGCCTCCCAGAGTGTTGGGATTATAGGCATGAGCCACTGTACTTGGCCTCATTAACTGATTACTCTTTAAGTACAAGACGTTTGCTATTACCTCATTGTGGTTGGCAGAACTATGCAGAAAATACACATGGGAATGAAGCTGACTGGATCTCATCCTCAGAAACTTAGAGTGCCATAGGATTCATATATCTGGACTGCAAGGTAGAGTGAGACACACATCACCAGATGGCTGTCTATTCAACATCTTGGGCAAGAAACTTTTAAGAAGCAGAAACAACGGCATCCAAGTTGGGTGGTGGCGGAGAGGTAGAACAAGGTAGAAAGAGGAGTCTCTCCTGTTTGCCAGGTTTTCACCAGTAATACTGTCCATCAAGGAGCAAGGCCTTGCCCTGACCTCAGTGCTAATAACTCAGGAAGCACAGGTTCAGAATAATAGCAATGCTCCCTGTGGCTGTCCATGTCCTGAAGATGCCCCCTAGTTGACCTTCCCAACAAGCCTGCTACCTCCTCCATGAAGCCATCCCGATAATCCCAGGTAGCACTAATGACTCCATTTTAACTTCTCCTTAGTACCTGTATCATGCCTTGTATTTTAGTTACATTGACTTCAACCCCTAGATATAAGTACTTGGAGGTTAGAAAACATATCCAATTCATGTTTTTATCATTCTAAAGCTGGCATGTTCCCATTGTTCAATGAATCAGTAAATAAGTCAACAAATATGTATTGATTGAGTGCCTATTAAGTGCTGGTCACTGAGCTATGCTCTGGAGATCAATACTTTGAAGAGAACAGTGTCAGTGGTTGCAATATGATCTGTTCTTATTTGACTCTATTTCCTTTGAGCCTCCAGCTCCCTGACAGACTTACTGAACACACCTGTGGGCTTGTGCCCCTCTCAGCAAAAGAAACGTAAGATGCTCCCTGATGGTACTGGGAGGTTCCTCAATGTACAGGTCTTCTGGTTGTGATGCCTCATATCTGTGATCAGGAAAGCTGGCTGGGTCCTGTCTTGCCCAAATTCCCTGGTTTCCAGCTCCTTGCCTAAGATCCAGCTCCCTATGTGGCTAGACTTCCCTAACTACTCTCCTCTTACCTAACTTTTGACCCCTGCTATGCCTTGCCCATCAGTTCTTAGATATCTCCTCGAATCTGGCTCCATGAGGCCAAGCCATCATTGCCCACCATAAAGCCTGTCTTACCATCTTGGACCTGCGTTTTCAGTCTTTATGACACACATGCTCTCAGGCAAGAAGAAAAGGACAAGATGATAAATAGATAGGCCAATATAAGTGTACTTGACTGTTGGAAACCTGAGAATTCTGTCTTATCAGATTAAAAAAATTCAGTAAGAATGTAAGTTGGGGAAAAGTGAAATGTTCTGAGATCTTTATACTGCCTGTAATCAGCATAAATATATTGTATAAATTTAAAATTTTAGAAATTATGTTTCAATGTTGAGAGTAAATATTAAAATAATAGAAACAATATAACTCCCTAGCAGAAGAAAAACAGAAATAATAAAAATAGACAAACCCAAAAGAAGCTAATAAAAGAAACCTGTAAGAAACAAGGCAAATATAAGCACAAAATAAAATTTTAATGCCCAAATAGTAGAAATTTAAAAAATTTAAATGGAATAAGTTCTATGGGAAAAAAAAGATTTTTCAAGCTATTAATATATATACACACATGAAATATAAAAATTAACATGTAAGAGTACTATATTGTATAGGCTCATATTCTTGTATATATGCACTAATAAATATGCACACATACATTCCTGTATATAATATTTTCAAGAGACATGTCTAAAATGTAAGAATACAAAAAGGTGATAGATAAAAGGATGGAACAAATACAGCTAGAAATACTAATCAATAGATATCTTAGAAGAATACATGAATATGAAACAAAATATACTCTAAACATTATTAGAGAAAGATAAATTCACAATGAAAAATATTTTAATTAACACAAATATTACAACTTGATATGTAAGAACATAAGGCTTTGTAATATATAAGATAAAAATGTACAGAGTTGCACAAGGTATGCTGTCCTCAAAAGCCAATAAAGAATTACATGAGAGGAAAAAAGCAGAATAGGAGATTTTTATTCTTTTTTTTCTGAAAAATATGAAATGCTTCACGAACTTGCATGTCATCTTTGTGCAGGGGCCACGCTAATCTTCTCTGTGTTGTTCCAATTTTAGTATATGTGCTGCTGAAGTGAGCACAGGAGATTTTAATATACTTCTGTCATAGATACAGCTTGCCGAAGAAGAATTATAATGACACAGAGGATTTAAACCAGATTAAAAATTTGACCTACTGAATGGATACAGAACATTGCACCAAAAGATAACAGAAAACATTTCTCTCAGGCACACAAATAATATTTATAAAAATCTATCATTTCTGGACTTTGAGTCAATCTCAATAAATTTTACTGGATGGAAATTGTATCAAGCATGTTTTCTAATAAAAAGGCAATTAAACAAGAAATTAACAAATAGAATAGTCTCATAACATGTCAAATTTGAACACATTTCTTAATAGATACATGTGGATGAATAAAAAGTATAGTATTAGGACACATCTTGAATTAAACAATTGTGAAAATACTACTGAAAATTTGAGTGGCTCACTTAGAGCTGGCTCATCTCAGCTCGCAAGTGCTGACAAGTATTCAGAGAATTTTCCTACTGGTTGTTAAACCACTTACAGCTTGAAATTGGTCATGGTAGGGTATTTACAAGACAAATATGAAATTGGCATGCTACAAATCAGGCCTTTCTTTTCTTTTTTATTATTTATTTTTAAAGATTAGTCAAGTGCAGAAGTGAGAAGAGGGGAAAGAGTAGAAAAAGGAGTTTGATCTGTAATTGACCGAACAACCAATTGAGATAACTCATTACCTTCAGATCAGCCTTCTTTTTTATTTTTTAAAAGCTAGTTACCATAAAAGCATGGAATGCAGTTAGAACATCAGAAAGGCATGGATTGGAATAAAGATGAGAAATTTTAACTTCAAAATTAGGAAAAACAAAGCAATATAAATCTGAAGAATGCAAATGAAAAGAAACAAGATAAATTAATGAAATATAAAAATATTATATAAAATAGAAAAGATTAAACAAAACCAAAACTTATTTCTTTAAAACTATGACTAAAATTGATAAACCTTGGGTGAAATTGACCAAGAAGGTGAAGAAATATACAAATAATATTAGGAATGAAAATGAGCATTACTACAGATACAGTACACATTAAGAAGATAATAGAATATATGAAAAACTTAATGCCAGTATGTTTGAAAATATATATGAAATATATGCATCCTTGGAAAAATGTAATTTATCAAAATCTTATTCATGAAGAAATAAGAATCCTGAATTGTTCTTTATTATTAGAAAAAAATCTTATCTAGGACTCTCTAGCCCCAGATGATTTTATCAGTACTATAAATGTTTGAGGGAGAAATATTTCTAGTTTATAGACATTTTTCAGACAATAGGATAATAGGGCACATCATCCATTATGTTTTATGAGGCTATATCTAATTTGGATTCTAACACTTTCCAAAGGCAAAGTGAGAAAGAAAAATTAGAGCCCAATCTTATGCATGGATGTAATATAAAATGTAAAGTACAATTAGTAAAATAAAATCAGGAATATATAAAAGATATATGTATCATGACTAATTTGGGTTTTTCTTAGGAATGCAAGATTAGTGTAATTTCGGAAAAGCAATTCATGCGACTCACCACATTAACAAAAAAGAGAAATGATGTGATTATCACAGACTCTGGGAGATTACTTGGTAAAAGTCAATATTCATTCATAAACTTTTCCGAAATAGGAATAGAATAAAATATTTTTAATACGACCAAAGGTATCTACTATGATCTTATTGCAAACATCACATTTAATGTTAAAACTTAGAGAATTCTTTTGAAATTTGAAACAAGACAAGAATTTCCACTATTGCTCCTTCTATTCAATCTTGTTCTTGAGTTCCTTGCTGGCTCAGTGAAATAATGAAATAAAAGTTCTGAGAACTGAAAGGTGGGGAAGAATAACTGTCACTATTCACAAATAAGAGCTGTAGAAAATCCAGAGGAATTCATAGGTAAATTATTATC
The DNA here is from genome assembly GCA_963573385.1 of Cacajao melanocephalus. Taxonomy (NCBI): domain Eukaryota; kingdom Metazoa; phylum Chordata; class Mammalia; order Primates; family Pitheciidae; genus Cacajao; species Cacajao melanocephalus. The sequence continues at coordinate 126,813 of CAUYLG010076484.1, forward strand.
ATTAATATGAGAGTTTGACATGGTTCTCGTATTCACATTCAATACTTAAACAATAAATTTAATTCATATAATCAAGCACAAAATTGAAAATGAAAGAAAAGAGCATCATTTATAGTAGCATAAAAGAAGATATCCCTGGGAATAAAACTAACAAAATATTTCTGTTTAAGACCTTGCCCAAGAAAATTAAAAGTATTATTGAAACATTAAAAAAGAAAACAAAATAAATGGATTGTATACTAAGTGTATAAGCAGAGTAGTTGATTTTTGTAAAAACGTCATTTGAACTCTAAGTTCCACACAAACCCAAATGAAACTTCATGAATTTGTATTTTTTCTTTAACTTGGCAGGCTGATTTTAAAATTTATATGAATATGCAAAAAGTTAGAATATCCAAGACACTCTTGAAGTAGAACTCACCGGCTGTATAGTGGGAAAAGCAAGCAGTTTTCAACAAATTACTGGAGCAATTAGGTACCCATGTGGGAAAAAAGTGTGATCTTTACCTCATACCATGTTACAAAAGTCAATTTCAGTGGATTAAAGACTATGGGTGGAAGAAAAATCAATTAGAAAAAATATAACATCAGAAAAAAAATATAAACCACAGAGTGGGAGAAAATATTTTCAGCTTTCTATAACAAACAACAAACTAGTATCTGAAATATTTAATGAATTCCTTCCGAATCACTAAGGAAAAGGCAAACCAACTTTTTCATTTTACCCAATGGGACAAATGAGTAAAAAGCTTAAACAGATACTGCACTTAAAAGGAAACACAAATGGGACTAAATATAAGATTAACAGTCAGTAAATCAAATACAGTCATAATGGGATTTCTTACTTACTCCATGGGCAAAAGCTAGGGAGGTCTGACAATGAAGGGATAGTGGAATATTGGAAGCTCCTCCACTGCAGGTGGAGTGTAAGTTGGTAAGTTGGTGCAGCGACTTGGAAATCAGTTTGGCATTATTTAGTATATTGCTCCTAAATATACACACCCAGAAATATAATCCTGTGGATACACCCTAGCAATTTTGTGCATATGTGTACCAATCAACATTTACAAGAATGTTCGCATCAGCACTGTTTGTAATAACTTCAGCACTGATACAACTTAGATACTCAAACAGAATAGATGAATTATTATACATTGCAGTATATTCACACAATGAAATGCTGCACAGCAATAATAGTGTCCCAGCTCCACAATACATGCAAATCTCAAACACAATATCTAAGGAAAGAAATGAGATTCAAATAATACAGAAAGATTCCATTTATATAAATTTCCAAAACGGGGAACAAGACTTTAGAGTTGCATCATGAGTGGTAAAACCAGAAAGAAAAAGCAAAGAAATGACAATCACAAAAGTCATGGTTGTAGTGACCTCTGAGAGGAAATGGTAAAGCAGTAATCAGGAATGGGACAAACATATAGGACCTTCTATGGTGAAGGTTCCTTTTTGGCCTGGCTGGTGGACATGTGGGTGTCCTCTTATTTATTTGTTAAACTGCGTATATGTGTTTTATATACTTTTTTTGCACATATGCCCATGCATCATAACTTTTTTTTTTTTTTTTTTTTAAAGATGGGGTTTCACCATGTTGGTCAGGCTGGTCTTAAACTCCCAACCTCAGGTGATCCGCCTGCCTTGGCCTCCAAAGTGCTTGGATTACAGGCATGAGCCACCACACTCAGCCGCATCAAAACTTTTTTTTTAAAATAAAAGGGTGGGGAAAGATTAAATTACCCCTGGATGGCCGTGTCTATCTGCTAATGGCCGTGGAAGATATTTGATCCACAGAAGTTGTGAGTAGTCTGGTAAACTTTGAAGAATACATGGGAAAAAAATAAACCCAGAGCAGTCCATCGGGGGGGCCAAAGACACCGAGTCTAAGACTTTTGGAGAGAAGGACTTGAGAAAGAATTTTCTGTTCATTGTTCCAGCTTCTCTTGCAACAAGTCTTAACCCTGAGGGGTCACTTAACACACATCAACTGAGCACCATTAGTGTACTCACAACCTGTGCTAGGCGCTGGGGATGCAGAATCCAACAAGACTTAGGCCTTCAGAGAGTTTACCACCCCTAGAAGAGATGAAGGAGGAAACTGATGATTACGGTAGGGTGCAGGCTAGTTTAAGGGCAGGGACTTCTTCCTGGAAGAGATGACACCTGAGTTCTGTTTTAGAGGCCAATTGCCAGACAGAGTAGTGAAGGATAGTCCAGGAGAAGGGAATCACATGAGGATAAGCAAGAAATAGCAGATGCATGCTAGAAACAACTAACAGATCTGAATGTCTGGAGTGCTCTTTAGCATATGCAGAGCTAACCTTTTATCCTGTATTGAAGGTTTATTGTCTGAACTTCATCTATCCCTGGCATGCTGCAGTTATGGGTTAATTAAATGTGGAAGGCCTTTTCAGCTTTAAGAGACACTGAGAGTATTCCCGGAAGGGATATCCTTAACGGGTTCAAATCAGTATTAATATCAACACATTTTTACTGAGTGCTTACTATAAGCCAGACAGGTGCTCAGCTGGCAGACATAGAAGGCAGGGTGTGGAGAAATTAGATAAAAATTATTTCTGTTAAGCCCACAAAATATAAAGGTGATATACTTTACATTTATGCAGCATTTTGCCATTTTTAAACTTTTCCGCAAATATCTCATTTGGTTTAAAGAGGAGGGAGTTCTGACTGGGGCTTTTGAGTAGGATTGACCTGTGCCATAAACAGCAGTGGCAGGAAATCTCTGTCATGGACTGCTGACCCCTAGTCCGGGATTTATTAAAGGAAGAGGAGACACTCGGCTCTTCTTGGAGCATTACTAGGTAGACTGGAATAAAGTGGTTTAGCCTCTCAGGGCTGGATTTTCCCTTTGGTAGGAATGCTTTGACATTTTTAGCAGAAAGGTTTTCATAAGGGTCTGCTCAATAGAGTTGTTAGCAATAGAGCAACAGCAATAATAATCTGTAAGTGTAATCCAGGCTGAGGCAGCAGGAAAAAAGGCCACAGGAGATGCACTACTAGGTTTACCCGGAAATAGGATGATTGGTGCTATGTAGTGCCTTCTCCTTTCAGCGTAGTATCCTGGAAATAGCAGAGAGTTTGAAGTTAAAGGATGTGGTTTTAGCCTTGGTTCAATCACTGCTTAGCTATGTGACCTTAGGCCAGCTATCCAACCTCTCTGAGACTCAGTTTTCTCACCTGTAAAATGAAGATGTTAACCTCTGCCTGCCTCAGTGATTATGGATGGAAATGAGATTAATGTCTGAAAGGTGTTTCAAATGGAAAAGCTTGTCTCAAATGAAGGAAATTATGTTTTTGTTGTTTGTTGTTCTAACTCAGCCCTTTTATAGGATCTGCTTGGTAGGTCTATTGTCAGGCAGAGAGTTTATTAGAGTTTATCTTTTATATTTTATATTTTGTCTCCTGCAAGGTAGCTCCCTATTCTGTTTTCCAGCAAATTGCTACATTGTTTCTTTATTGTTTGACACTTAGGTTCTCAGCCTAATAGTCTGTTTACTTAAATATTTCAGAGCCTCTTAGCATTTCAAAAGAGTGTTTTTAAAAATTAGCTATGAAAAAATCAGATGAGTAAATAGAGGTACAATTGCTCACTTTTCTAGGCTCGGCAGTTATTGAATTGTATACATGCAGAGAGAACAAACAAAAAATAATAAAACATCAGTTTGGGAATAGAAATAGGAATTATCTATAAATTTGCTAATCAGAGCTGGCCCTTGGTGGATAATTTTACCTCCATCTGAAAGCTGAGTTTGGAAAGGACAGATGTGAAGAAAGTTTTTGTTCTCATAAACAGGAGTTCAGAAGCAGTCTCTGCTGCAATCCGATAGATTTGTTGTAAGACACAGAGCGACAAGGGTTCCCTACAGCTTTGAAAACTAGAAACCCGGAGGTTCTCGCTGACTTTGAATCCTGGGTCTTGACTTCCCTTTCTTTTCTTTTGTAATGTTACAGCCCCACTGAGCTTGGTTCTAGAGGACATTTGATTAAAATGTTATTTTTAGCAAATACATAATTTCCTACATTAAAATTCAAAAACCCAAGAGGATGGCTTAGGCTTGTTACTGTGTGATGCTGTCGACCACCGGTGTCCAACAGAATCTGAACAAGAAGGAAAAGGGAAAAGAATCCAGCCCACAAAATGTGTCTCCGCCTTGAGAAAAATGTCAAACCTTCCCTGGTGCTCCCCAGCATTCATAACTCCTCTCCTGGGGACCCGTTGTCCAAGGGACATGTCCTTTTCCAGACTGAGGAACAGCTCTGGAGATGGGCTGTGGCCCAGATGTCAGGCAACGGGCAGGCTGTGGAGGAGAGGGAGGTGCCGAGTTCCCTGCCTTGTTCAGCACAGGCCTAAATTTGCTGTGACGCGATTCAGCGTGTGCTGCCCCGACACTGAATATAGTCGCAGCTCTGAGTCAGCCTCCAGTCCCATTTTCTCATAGTTTTAGAAGCCATGTGCTGCTGGGGGCAGACATGGGCAGCAGTATCCCAGCGCAATTCACTTGCTCCTGGTGTCAGATCAGGGTCCTCACCAGGCCTCACCTCCTGTCCCCAGTGCACGCTTCAAAGGATGCACTGGCCCACTTGGCAGGAGACCAAAAGTCTTTGATGTCTGCGAATTTTGAGCGGTAGAAAGTTCTTCATGGCTAATTTAGATTAATAGAGGTTTATCATATATAGCACTTGTGTATTTCCAGTTTTGAAGGGATTGAACTTTGTTTCCTTTGTACTTACTGCACTTCTAGTGCTTAGGTCTGTATCTTAAGATGTTTAAAACCTGGCAGGGTGCGGTGGCTCACAACTGTAACCCCAGCACTTTGGGAGGCCAAGGTGGGCAGATCACCTGAAGTCAAGGGTTCGAGACCAGTCTGGCCAACATGGTGAAACCCTGTCTCTACTAAAAATATAAAAATTAGTTGGGCATGGTGGCAGGTGCCTATAATTCCAGCTGCTGTGAGGCCGAGGCAGAAAGATTGCTTAAACCTGGGGGGCGGAGGTTGCAGTGAGCTGAATTGCACTACACTCTAGCCTGGGTGACAGAGCAAGACTCTCTTAAAATAAATAAATAAATAAATATATATATATAACCTAGCTGGTAAACAGTTTAAAACATGAGAAACAATTAAGAAGCCCTGACCAGGAAGGAAAGTGGGATTCAGACAAGACTGCAATCAAGGAGAGAGTTGTAATCTGAGATGATTTTCCAGAGGAGGTGAGGTATTCCCGGGCTTTGAAGCACCAGCAGGATTTACCTGGGTTTGAGGGAGGAAAAACAGGAATGACAGGGAAGTGAGAATAAGTGCATAGTTCTTACCAAAAAAAAAAAAAAAAAAAAAAAAAAAAAAAAAAAAAAAAACTTTAAAAAATTTAAATTTTAATT